>CAJQZM010029437.1:0-27597 GCA_907164665.1 Colias nastes | reverse complement strand
TTATTTTTCCTTTAATTTTTATCACATTCCCCTCCTTTTCTAATGGGTTTCATCCTACTACTATTTTTTTTTGCTTCAAAAATTATCGACCCTGGTCTACAATGGCATCAGATTAAATGAAACTGCACTCGTCGGGAAATCGTGTAAAATCCCCTTCTAAATTTTAGGTATATAAGTCCTTAACTTTATTTATATTAAATTTTCTCTTAATTTGGTGATTTATTCTATAACACCAGATACTTGTCGGCTAAAATTGAATAGTGCGCTTATAATTTTACGCGATGTTTTGTTCTATTTCGAGTTTCGACGCATATTTTTTTAAATTAAATGCCTCCGCAATGTTGGATTTTCATGATAAAAAGGCACTAATGAAAAGTAAAATTCAACAAGCAGGCTGCGTCGAAAAGCTACAAGCGTAATGGATGTTTAATTTGCCTCCTTTATGTTAGCAAGTGTGCCACTCACAGAATTTGCAATTATTTTTTGTTTGGCCCATTAATTCGTCTAGTGGAATGCTGGTGGACTAAAATTTCAATCGAATAACAATATAATTATTCACAGTCGTGCAGCTGTCGACCGAGAGCCATATAAAAACCTACAGAAATAGACTCGTGTCCTTAAGTCGTGAAGTATCTGATAAGTTAAGGATTTTTTGCTTGTTTTTTAATGAGGAACTCTCGACATGTGCGTGGACTGGCATCGCAACATGTGGTATCCTCAGCGCTTGCTGTCGCGAACATCCGGGGCCGCTACTATTTCAGTGCCTTAACTCATTCAAATGAATTGATTTTCAACCAGGTTACAAGTTACAACAATATCGTGTTCCTTTAAACATCCTAGTTACTTTTTGAACATATTTTTGAATACTCATGTAAGAGAGCTCATAAAAAGTAATTGTTATAGAAACGACCAAGAAAGAGCTGGACAAGTAAGATACTATTAGAGTATTTTAATAGTATGCGTTATCTGTTAAACGGTAAAATAACTTGTTTGCGTTGGCCGCCATTGAACTATGAACGTAGGTACCTACCACCTCTACACCTAATCACCTACTTACTTAAAAGTGCTCATAGACAGCCAACAGAAGATTCTTCCACCTATGACGTAAAATAATATTTGAAATGTTAGAGATTTAAAAATTCCCACTGCAGATATTTTGCAGTTACATTGAAAGAGCAGGTAGGTAAGAGGAAATGAAATAAAAGAATCTCTGCTGGCGAAGCTATTATTCCCGATTCTAAGGAAAAATGAATTCTCCATTAAAAGGTCTATAACATAATAGAGATAAGTTGTATAGGTAAGCTGTGTAGGACGGGATCCGCAGGTAAAAAGATCACGTTTCATTGTGGCTGCGCAAGAGCAAGTTAGTCGATCAAACGTAGCGCGAGAGAAAGAGATAACAGTTTGCAGATCGTGGCGAGTGGGCCTCGGGGTGCGGGGTGCGCGGGGAACTGGCTTAGCAGGTAAAGCAACGGGCTTCGTGGCAACTGCGCCGTGCGTGCATCCAAATAACGAAGATGCATCATCAATTTATGAGCCGTCTGTTATTCTAAAATAGGATCCAGCAAGTTTCAATTAATTGGATTGCAATGTTTATATATACACTGGCCAAGCCACATAGGTTTTTATTGCACGACTGTAGCAACTTTTAGTCTTATGTTAGGGATATATAGCATCTAGGTACTTATAAAACTTTTACGAATTCAACTAACTGCAAATAATTCTTGATAAGTTAAACTTGGTCTTACTGAAGGATTTATATTGTATGAACGTGAAATAAATGCAAGGAGTAATTCTAGTTGACAGTAGCGATATTAGAAACTTTAAATAATTTTATGTTTTTCTTTATTTACAGGTAATTAGGACATTTAGTAGGTTACCTACCGACTAAGATTTAAAACAAATAATTCTGGTGAATTTCCTAGTAAAACATATTAACTAGGTGTCTAAGGAAAGTACTTATCTTTTTTTAAAGTAGTGAAATCTTTCAGACAATTATAACATACCTAATGCTATACCTATGTGTTTGCACACGTTTAAATAAAGTATGAAACTATGTTGTACCAACACACATCCTATGTATATTTTAATTACAGCAATTGCAGATCTGCAATTATCTTATCGATATCTATATCAATTTAAAATACAATATAGAAGCAAAACAAACAAATACAAATTACAATCAGTTGCTACTTGCTGTACACTTTATATTTTCAATTTTATGTCTCTGGTGTATTTTAGTTTATATTTCAAGATATATACTATCCATCAAATGTGTATAAACTTACCTCCAAAGCTCAATTGTAACAATATCCTATCCCATCCATTTTAAAACTCACTGGAAATACATAACGCAATAGTAATGAATAATATTAAAATATTTCACGTATGAGATATACCTAGATAAGGAAAATACACATTGATGCTATTCTGTAACGTTCGTACGTATACTAAAATGCAGACCACTGCAATGTATTATAGAATAATTCAGATATTTTAAGGCCAATGCGTAAAATCGTGTCGGTTAAATGTTTCATTGTAGTAGTGTTCGGTTACACTTACCATTACCTGCATTATAATATTTGTAGGCACTTACCGACTGAAGTTTTTCAATTTAATACTATTCAAGGCAGTACTTCAATAAATCAGAGATAATCAATTACGTAGGTACATTGATACCTCGATGTTTTCTTTGGAATTTTTTTTGCGTAAACAAACTTCACGGTATGATTTCAATAAAAATGCGTATACATATAATTTTTTACATACCAACAATTGTATAATCATTACGGAATGTTCCATTTAATAGCGTCGCTTGTATAATTTAATAAATCGCTGTAACTGATTTCAGACTCAGTAATGAGCTTCATAATAATAATCAGGCAATTAAAATTCTTCATAGAGAGTTCGATGAAAAGGATCATCGTATGCTGTGGGGAAGAGAGGTTGCATTATTTTAAATTTAAATTAAAAGGGATAAGCTTAAGAATAAATATATAACCACTATGGATGTAACGATACCGATACCGATACCGATATATCGGCCGATAAACGGCAAGCCGATATATCGGTATCGCCGATTATAAAACAACCGATACCGATATCAAACAATTCAAAAAACCGCGCCCAATGAACGATGCGGGAGGCCGCCCGCACTTGCGCACTTTGTTTTCTGAAAAAACTCTACCAATAGTAAACTTTTATTAGGTACTGATTGTATATGTATAACTTAAAGTTTTAATGACTTTGTAAAATAATAATACTAAAATAAATGGTTTTCTTTTTTTTTGATTTGGCATTGTTATTTAAAAGAATACGATTTACAGTTCAGTCTCTGTTAAATGTTGGTAGGTAACTTTTATGCATAATTCACTATTTATTTTTCTACCAAGCCATCGATATCGGTATCGGTATCGGTATCGCCGATATTTTATTACAAATATCGGTATCGGTATCGTATCGGCAAAATCATGTATCGTTACATCACTAGTTTATTTATTCTCTGATATTCGACGATATAAGGTCTATATAAAAGCTCCATTTAATTGTAAACGTTTGTTAATGTCCTCGAAGAAGAATTTATGGTTGAAACTAGGGGTGCATCCGATACCGATACCGATACCGATATATCGGCGATACTTCGGGTTAGCCGATATATCGGTATCGACGATATTTTTATGACCGATACAACGATACTTTTTAATTTAAAAATGTAGTGTAAACGAGCGTGTTGTCTCGTCTATTCCGTTGCAAATGAGGCATGAACAATGCTCGGGGAAACCCTGCGCTTGTGAGGGTGTTGTTGAGTTGTCCCAATATATCGAGAGATGCAGATCCATTCGTTTTCTGGCGCAATGACGTTTTATACCCAAACTTGAAAAAAAATGCGCAGAAGTACTTTAGTTTCCAAATGAGTTCTGTTGCATCTGAGAGACTATTTTCCAGCGTAGGTCTTATTCAAACAGACTTGCGAAATCGCTTTCTCCGCAAAACTTAAGATTATGTACTTTGTTTTTTAAACAAAAATCTTATCAATGTTAATTTTAATTACTAAAATTTTTAATTGCCTAATAATTATGTCTCTACTTTTTATATTAATAGAAGGAAAATCTGACTTGTGATTTATTTATTTACGTTTTCCTTCATTTTTAACCGACTTCAAAAAAAGGAGGAGGTTATCAATTCGGCCGGTATATTTTTTTTATTTTTTATGTATGTACACCGATTACTCCGAGGTTTCTGAACCGATTTACGTGATTCTTTCTTTGTTCGATGCGGGATGATGTCGAATTGGTCCCGTAAAAATTTTATTCGGATAGGCCCAGTAGTTTTTATTTTATGAGCATTTTTGTCTGTACTTGATGACTTATTTGAAATGTACCAAGTAAATTTGATTCACTTCCCGGTAACCGATTGAGCTGAAATTTTGTATACGTATGTAAATTGGATAGCGATGAAACATTATCATGACATAGAGCTGATTTGATGATGGAATCGGTAGGTGGCCATAGGAACTCAGTAATATATTGACTCAACTTTATCGAGTTTGGGCTCGTTTGATTCGTGTTGAAAAATACAATAAAAAGTATTAAATAAAAATAACTACGTTAAAAACAACCGACTTCAAAAACTGAAAAGTAAAAAATAAAAAAGATTTCATATTATTAATTACTACATATTATTTAGATGTGCTATTTATTAAATAAGTTTGAAGTCCGTGCCAAACACTAACGAGTTTGGGCTCGTTTGATTCGTGTTGAAAAATACACTAAAAAGTATTAAATAAAAATAACTACGTTAAAAACAACCGACTTCAAAAACGGAAAAGTAAAAAATAAAAATGATTTGATATTATTAATTACTACATATTATTTAGATGTGCTATTTATCAAATAGGTTTGAAGTCGGTTGTTTTTAACGTAGTTATTTTTATTTTTGAATTCCAAGTAAGCGTATCGGTATCGGTATCGGTATCGCCGATATTTTTATAAGAGTATCGGTATCGGTATCGTATCGGCGAAAAGGCGTATCGATGCATCCCTAGTTGAAACCATACAAATTAGTTAAGTTCATAAAATATATTCTAGAGAACATTTAATGTTACTGACTTACTGTTACATTACCTAAATAGTTTCGAGTTTCTCAATAGGTACTGAGCCAAAATGGCGATAATTAAATTACCTTATAACATTGTCTAAACCAAGTCAAGCGTGCTAGTTTAACGGAGGTAAGCGGGTGTATGTAATTTATTGCAAGGGAGAATTCCGAGAGCCCACAATATTACCAATAGCATCGTAATCGTAAAAATACTCCCCTGTTGTGATTAAATGTGTATCATTGCGATTGCATTCGATTAAACTAATTGTTTTACATTATTCAAGTGCTACCTACCTACATTATTACACTACTTTACATTATTTTACGGTACACCGCTAATTAACCTTGGAAAATATATTCTTTGTAAAAAGTGTCGAAGTAGTAAAGTCTGCAAGATATATTCTCAGTTTATACCAAGTTCCGAACTATCATCTCATTAGCATATTTATATTATTATTGAGATTAAACCGCGAACACAGTATGAACTACGAAGCCAAAGAATACTAACTATGATGAAAGCGTGCGGTAAAACATGAACCATTCGACATTTACAATATTCTCATTTCTGTTGGAACTGGCTGCGAATTGGAAGTCACAGCAGCTGCTATTTTAATGTCATCGTTGCGTTCACTTTCGCATCGCAAAAACGAGATCTGCAATATTTTACACAAGCCTAAAGGCCTACGTGTTGATAATTTTTAAATTCATATCACCAAATGTTTGCATTGCAATTTTGCATTCAATAAAAGAATATTTATGTCTTAAATGAACATTTTTTTAATCTGAAACAATAAAAAATAAATCTCTCTTCCAACTCCCTTTTAACTATGTATTTTTTTATTACTTACATAAATATAAAAACAAAATGGTAAATTGCAGATTTTTGTGCGCATATTATTCTCCTTTCCCGTGATGAATAGTATTATAGCTTGAAGCACAAAATAAATATATTGACTATGTACGTACATTGCAACAGGAAAACAATTCTAGAGATACGTAGAATAGTAACCCTATTATAAAGTAGCTTCAGCTTGTTGACCGTTATCCAGTGTCCTAGTATGGTTACTCTGAAACCGTATGTGCTGTACCACTCGGGGCATAATCTTCATCCAATTAAGGCTAAATAGCTAGGTCGCGCTACAAGAAGTGTTTTAAAATGACGCTATTTTTTTAATTTTTTTAAAGTGAAACTTTTATTACATCGTCTCAAACTTTTTGGTCTGTGTAGCGCATGTCGCGTGACGGTCGAACCGTATGATAATTATCGTACAAATACGATAATTTTGTGCCTAAGTTTCACTTTTACCGTGGTTTCATAAAACCACACAACATTTTTTTATATATTATACCTAATACTTATTTGGTTGAACGATATTTCTTAATACATTTGTAAAGAAAGAAGTGACACAAAGTAAATAATTTACAACATATCTTTTGTTTCGACATGTTAGCAATAAATTAAATTAGGCTTATTTGTTATTCAAATTCAAAATTGTCTTACTTTTGAGGTGGCATTCATATTCCGAATCTTTTGTAGTTGTAAAAGTTGCAGTTCTAAAAAGTGAAACTTAACCGCCTGACCTCCATTATCAATTTCTATTCAGGAGATGTATATACATCATACATACATATAATGTTTGATTTATCATTTACAATATCATTTGAGCAAAAATGCGTGGAATTGTCCATAGAAGAATTTTGTTTGTAGGTATAGATCTTACGAGACTTTTGCTTTGAAATTTTTGAGTAACGTATAAAATTCGTTAACAAGCCTTGTCTGCTGATGCAACCTATTCTCATGTTTTTAGACAAGCCAAAGTTACAAGTATCTAATCTTCTCAGGTGTTGCTTAGAAGCTATTGCACCGTAAACTAACAATACTGAAGTTTTGATTTCAGTTATCTAGGATCTGGTATCTAGGGTGTACTTTACTTCGGATAAACTTTAACTGTAAGCCGAGATCCCACTTGTGAACTAAGTTTAAGATTATGTAATTTATCTCATAAGAGGTATAGACTGATTACTAACAGTCACCTGCGGCCTAAGGTTTCATATAAACTGTTAACAATGCCAAACTCTTTATTGGCACGTAACTTTTTCAGTATGTTCATTATTCATATCTAAAGACTTTGATAAATTAGCATATATACGGAATGTTGGTTATTCTCAGAAGAACTCGCCTTTGAACTCCTTTGCAGCCAATGAATTCAGAAGTTCTCATACAAATTATTGTATGAGATAGAGTTGATAGTTGATACATCTGCTTATTTACGGCGGTTACGGCTGGTCGTTGATAAATCAGTCAGTCAGTCAAGCGCAAGACGTGCTTTCTTTTTAAGTTTCGATATAGAAAGTAGAAACGGTGTTCTATAATTAGATACTGAAAGGGATTCAAAAGATTAATATATTTTGTTTACATAATTTGAATAGAGATGTCAAAATGAATTGTTTCATTTATCATCCATGAAATTACCAAAATAATCATTTACAAACTACTTCCTGTTCATAAACCCTTAGCGCTATTCGTTTGGTTTAAAATCAATAAGCGCAGTTAGTAAATGAACATAAAGCAGCAATCGACTCGAAACATAATCGTGATATGAATAGTACGGCAGTATTCGAGTACACGTTCACGGTATCAAGGTCTGTCATGGCAGCCGCAGCCGCAAGCTGCAATCCGACACATTGTATGGCGCCCGCATACTCCCACGATCTACGGTTACCATATACGTGTCTCCTTCACACTGCAGACATTTTAAACAATGGCCTCTTGTTCTTCTTATTATAAATGCTTAACACGTGTGTCCCTGTCGGCCGCTACCAGGCATCGAATAAAGCCGTTAAAGCGTTAGAAATAAATTAAATTCAAGTATCTAATATCATAAAGCTAACTGAAAACGGTGCTGGAATTTCATCTCTTGTTTGAAATATTTTAATCTTAGGAGCAAAGTAAAAAATATAAGAAACGTAGTTGAAATCCAAATAAGAATAAAGCATGATAAAGGCGGGCCGCTGCGGCATGTTTTCGTGTTATTCTAACATTTTAACTGTTTTGTTAGCAAAAAACATGCGATCATGTTATCAAAGAAGGACGGAAACATCACCTTTCGCCTGGGGTCAATCATTATAATAGTCTTTAGACTGAGAATACACGTATTCGATATTAAAAATACGATAAATAAATAAAAACACTTTATTGTACACGATATTTTTACTTCTAAAACTCATAAGTATACAAGTGGCATAGGTAATATTATATCAAAGCCACTTGCTCCAAAAAGCTCAAATTAAATCAATGTATCGTTTTTATTTGCTATTTGGCTCACACGAAATAATTTCTTAAAATCTGCATACATAGTGAATATACACAAAAATATGACCTATTTATGACTACATTTATGAATATTAGTTACATTTCGTTTATTGGTAATGGTTAACCAGTAGTCATTATCATTCCAATAAGTCATAAACTCGATAAGTGCCCGAATAATGTTCTAATCATTAATAACCTAATAACATCATTAGTTATTTTATGGTAATTGACATTATTATATGTGGCTTTACAAAGAAATTAAGTTTGGAGTTTTTCCTCATTCAGCATCATTAACATTGTTATTTAAATACGTTAGTGACCTTTCTTCTATTGTCGCAGCGTTATTTGTGAGCGAGTTTTTATATTATTCTAGAACCGTATAGATTACTAGCTGTTACCCGGTTGATTAGTACAAATTAACCTATATACCTATGAATATGACTACTCTCTAGCCTACTATCTCCAGACACAAAAATCATACCATAAAATCGCTTCGTTGTGTCGAGAAAGAAAGATAAATAAACAAGAAAAAACTGGATTCTTATGGAAAAAGTATCAATACTCTAATTCAAATGTATTGTTTTATTGTTCTGTATTTTGCTCCAATACCTATACTAGTCTACAAAATGAGTGTAAACTTGGTGTAAACCAATATGGCCATAGGCTACCTACAAGGTGAACTTTTGGGCGATAGATTTACATTTTTAGCGTTTCTAGTGAACCGGTTTTGGTACTCAACTGAGTCCTTCATACTTTAGCTTCTGTGTAAACATCTTCAAATATGGTCCAATTCGATCGTTTTTATACTAAGGACTTATGAAAAGTAATTGTGAATTTACCCTTGGTGAGCGTGACTTAGCTTTGAAATATAGCTACATCAATAATATTACGCTTACAAAATTATAAACAGAAAGTTCTATACAGGAAAACAACGGGAAACCGTTCTCTACGTAATATAGGTAATTGCTCTAAGTATGAGTAGTGTAATACATATGTTGAAACGATATAATATATTCAAATGATAAATAATTTGAATAGTAACGGAAAGTAATTATTGCGTAAACAGTAAACACAAGATAAGGCTAGTGGAAGAAGTTTGGTAGCTACTAGCCGCGCACGCGACCCCGTGTCATTGACCGCCAACGTGCGCCTGCGCCGCGGCCGCCTGCACGCCAACGCGAACGCCTTGGTTCCGTTGCATTGAAACTCAAAATCAAGTTAACGGACATATTTTCCCGCCTTTGCCCTGTTTTGGATACATTTTTCAAGATTTAGGCGAATAATCGTATAATTTATTTTTGAAATAACTTAAAAGTGTAAAAATACTAAAAGGATTTTGTTTTGTTAATTACATTAGTTTTCGAACCAGTTTCAATAACATTTTACACTTGATCTAATTATCTAGTAGGTTGTAATTGTAAAATATTGTGAAAGAATTTCACAACACATGTACATGTATACCTACCTACGTTATTGATTCAATATAATGTAATTAAAAAATAGGTAATATCAATAATAATTTACGTTGGTTGGAATTAAATTATAATTGATATGAAATCGTTAGAAGGTAATCACATGTAAAATATATAAATATATAGAAATTGCCTTGTGATTTAACTCATATGAAATACCGCCTTAATTGAAAAATAATTGGTGAAATTGGCGCATTCAATAGCCAGCTGCCTTTTATTTACTCGATTTTATTATAAAAAAATTGTGGGAATTTGCATTGAATTTAATGATTAGGTTATGATTGTTCTGTTTAAATAAAAATATACTTATTATGAGAACATAACGGTGTATATTTTTATTTTTCGAGTGTCACCAGCCAAAAAAAGTCTAAATGTATCATGTATGTTTTAAGGCTCTGTTACAAACTCAAAGTATTTTTTAATCCATGAAAGTACTGAAAGAATACATATTTAATTATCTATGTTTCTAAATCCAATGCTTAGATTAACACAACTGATTAATAAGTATGTGTGCAGTGTGCTAAGGACGCCTTCCTGCATACCGCCAATATGTGTTGCATAATTATATAAATAACGTATGTACACTTAACTACTTTTCGAATTAATAAAAATATGTTTATATTTAAGAATACACTGAATTATATTAATTATGGAATATTAAAACAAAAATCTATTATACACGGACGGCCGCGATGTCGCGCCCTGTTACATGTGCATAGTGAATATGCTATGCAACATTAATTAAATGTCATTAAAATAAACTTCGTGGTTCACCAACCATCAATTAAATGACCTGTACATAATGTACTCTGGGCATTAGGCACTGGTTTCGCATTATCGTAAACCCACCCAGTTTTTGTTCGGTAGCGGTTAAACAAAATAAAAGCATCCTTAAATCTTACAACGTAAAGACTATAAATTATCCGTTCAATGAATTAAAATTGGAAATATGATTACAATAGCTGATAATTGAGCATTACAAATTCATACCACATATTTCACATATCGTCGTATTATTTAATCACTTGCCGACCAAGTGACATTGACAATAATTCACGTAATTGCGTGTTCGATAATGGTTATAATTTAATTCCAGTAATCCGAGTGCTTCGGTGTGAAGATGAGCAGCACGATGCGAGGGAAGGGGATGACGTCACGATGCAGTGCCGCTTTGGTGCCGAGGCGAACGCTGGTGAATCGCCAACCTACTACTGGGTGCGGAGTACAGCGAGCGGCCATGATAACGTTGCAATAGGAAACATACCGTTAGAAACCAATTACAAGTAAGTTCAAGGAAATCATTGATGTATTTAAGGGACTAGGTTTAATATTAAAGGGTCTAAATGGAACGGTATTTATAGCCTGTTGATTAATTACAAACGTTACATTTATAAATAGGCTGTTCATTATAAGGTTTTCATTCACTAGTGCACACACGTTTTCTAAATGTTTAATACAATTTCACAATATGCAAAAACTGCACACGTCTAGTATAAAAAGTGAAATATTCATAACAAAAATATTTATCTAGTTGTGGTAAGTGGACACGAGTATAGGTGTAGCGGATAAGATCACCAATTGTTCTAATAGGTCTTCAGAATAAAAGCTTTTTTAGATTCCGAGCACTGTTGAATAAAAAATAATTGATGTCTTTCTTTTAAACTGCTTCGTTCGTTGTGTCCGTCATTCCAGTGCAAAGTTTGTTAGCCATTTTTAGAGCATTTGCTGGTTACCTTTTCTAAATTCAAATAGTTGAATAACTATTTGAATTTAGAAAAGGTATTTTTCGCAGTAAATACAATTATCACGATTATGCCCTAAGATAATTATTGGAACATTAAATAACCTGTACTTAACAATCAATACTTGAGAAAAAAAAAAACAACATGGCTAATCAAGATTGAAAAAGGAAAATGTTTTAAGTTTGACAATAATTGGAAGTGTATACCCGTGCCTGAGTTACTTTACTTACGAGTAAGGACGGGACTGATTCAATTGTTATCTTTAATATAAAATACTTATTTATATTTCTTTATATTCGTTTGACCGACATTATTGACATACTTAGCTCTGTGGAGGCTCATTTAGAGCAAATCTTCCACATCACTTAAGTTTCAAGACATGGATAGCGTGCGACCATCCGAGAATTATTATTTTAATTTATTATAATCATAAAGGTCAGGTCAGACTTGAATGGTTCAGTGCAATAAGCGTATTAGTTTCCGTAATGTTATGTGAGCCTTTATACGTTTTCCATGCGAGGGGGAGGAATAGCCGTTTGTGGGTCGTTGTGCGAATGAGGGATTTACATCAACACTGACCTAGTACTTATTATATGGAAACTTCTTTCACTGGAATAATAGGTCCACCTCAATCAATTATTATAATTCATAAAAGCCTTATAGTATTGTGATAAAACCATGCATGTAACCATTGCACTTTGAGATAATAATTGACAGCCCAAAATAAACTAATATTGGGTGATCAGGTAAACTATTATTACACGCATACAAATGCTATAAGCCCGTTACTATTTAGACTCTGTCTTACCACTTGTGATACCTATTTCCATGACATACTAATGAATATCCCGAATATAGATGTGACCCAATAACGTTACACTGAATTACCGTGCAAAATTAACGAAACCCTTTGTTACAGAGCAATCTACGCTCCATCAGAAGGGCGTTACGATTTGATGGTGTCGAACGTATCCTACGAGCGGGATAATGGCCGGTTCGAGTGCAGGATCAAGGCAGGTGGTTCCGGGAGGACGTTGCACTCCCAGGGTCACGAGTTGGTCGTGCTCACCCAACCGCAGCCGCCGCTGCTGAGCCCGGGCACGCACGCGCAGGCGCAGGAAGGCCGGGAGCTCAATCTGACCTGCTCCTCGACAGGTGGATCGCCTAGCCCCGATATTAAGTAAGTTTTTGTAGATTTTTTTTAACTCGAAACTCAATAAAGCGCTTATGTATTCAACTAGATTTCTCTTAGGAGTGCCGTAGAGTCGTCATAATACATACATAAACAAACACCGTCATACGCAAATTATTTAACATCGCTTTGGAAAGCACTTTCTACCGGGCAGAACCGGAAATAAACTTCGAAAGTAGCTGTTGCTCTTTTCAAATGAAACCAATTTTCAATAATAAATAAAAATAAGCTCTTCAATGTTCAAAAGTTAATTAATAATTTATACCAAAAAAATCCACATAATATATTAGGATGAAAGGCAGTACGAAAATAGGCATGTCAATTTTACTTGTATACGAATTCGTGGGTCTTTAGTAATTCATGTACCTATATATAGTTTCCTTCCGCATCAATTTTACCAAAGTGAAATTAAATTTTGTGTTTTTATTATTTATTATTCCTATATTATTTTGCTAAATTCAATAATATGTTAGCAGTAATGTGGGCTAATATAATATGTTAGCAAGTAATAGACGCTAATAATTGTCCGCGTCATTAAATGCGCTGATGCACAATTTAATATTCAATAAACTCAGCTTTTTAATAAATGGTACGTAAAAATACATTAATCTCCGTGATGAATTGTTTCCACCATAAATTAATTTAGGTTAAATGTCAATTAATTAAATCGGGTGTGTTTTTGATAAAACTATACTATAATATAAGTTATTAGATTTACCCCGCGGCATCACTTGAATAGATTTTCATATAATGTATCCTGTGTTATCTCTGGTTATTCCTAGACTATAATCAAACTGTATATTATACAATTTCAGAGAAAGCGTTCAGAAGTTTTTCCGTGAAATAGCAACAAACATCTTCTAAACAAATATAAATAACACATGCATAGCTTTCATAGTACTAGGATGACAAGTAGCTTTTATTTTTAGTTTGTGTATTGCTACATATTCTAATTTATATGTGACTTTTACTGCGAAAAAAAGTTTAAATGTTGATATTAAAAAATCGGTAGCTGCACAATTTACTGTATGAGCAATACGTGTACATAATTAAATTTAAGATATAAAATAAAAACCATCCTCACAAAATAGGACAAATCCTCATGCCGCGTCGCGTTATGTTATGAAAAAAATAAATAATTTACAATGAATATAATAGACAATTAGATATCAAAGAGATATACAATAGGTATTATAAAATATTAAATCTTAGAAGGAGACTTGTCTCGTCGACCTCTGTGTCGATATTGAAATTTTAGTAGGTACTTGTTTTCTGTGATATATTAAACTATCAATTTTAATTATTAATTATTCGTAGTTAAGAGTAAAATTTCGATTTTTGGGTATTAAAAGGTTACGTTTTACTTAAAAATTTCTTCACATCTTAAGCCAACGTGATCGATATAGGATAAGGAGATAGAGGAACCTGCACCATAATTGTCACTGTAACATACACATAACAAGAAATGAGTTAATTTTGTTTGCAATTTCAACATTTATCGCTCCAACTTCAATGCGGGCTTAGTAAAATTTAAGTACGAGTTCGTACTATAAGTACGACTTTAGGAATTAAAGTGTTAATTGTTATAGTCTAGCTTAAACTTGCGGTTTTGCTTTGGTGGTATGTTTGTAAATAATAGCTTGTATAGTATTCGCACAGGTCTCTTAAGCATACCAAATTTCAATCACATACTAACTATTTAGTTTAAAAACACGTAGGGTATTTATAAAATGGAAATAATATATACATATTTTACATTTTCATCGGTTATAATGAAAAAAAGTTCTTATTTTTCCTGTAGCATTAATAATTTAATTAAAAAAGACATGAAATATAAAACTCACCTTGAACAAAACACCACTAATCAGAGAATATTTATTAAATCGCGTTCAAAGGGCCTTCATAATCCAATTATACTAAATTCCTTTGATAATATCACACTGTAGCATTGATTTCATACCGATGATTGCGGGATCAAGTACCACTTCAATGATCATGGAAAATAAAATAATCAGGAACGCTTGCAAATTAAAATATCAGAAAAAGTTTTACCAATTTTTACTAACGTGCAAATACATCAAAATTCAAAATATGTATTTACAAACAAAACACTCCATATAATATAAACATGTATATCTTTTATAACTAAAATCCATAAATCTCTCAAGGTGGTATCGAGATGGTTCAACATATCCCATGGAGGCGAGTGTAGTCAACGGCAGGACGAGGTCAGAGGCGTCAGTATCGACGCTGACTCTGGCTCCAAATCGCGAAGACGATGGGGCCACTTTCCGCTGCGTGGTGTGGAACCGGGCCATGCCTGAAGGACAGAAGATGGACGCTACTGTGGAGTTGAGTGTCAATTGTAAGTATTGACTATGATTATAATATTAACTTATAAAGAGATTCGATGTGTAGTATCTATTAGTAAAGAGTGTTCCAGCCTTTCAGGAAAAGAAAGAAGAAAAGAGTGTATTTGTTATTATAAGGCCGGTAAAACTATACCGTAACATCAGTGTTACTAGTTTTTTTTATGTAAGGGCCTTTCACTTGCTCTGCCATACAAAGTAGATAATATTTATAGGGTTTAATTTAACTTCAATATACCATCGTTTGAATTTTCTAAACATGTTGTTACAGAAATACTGTTTCTATAAAAATATGCATGTGTAGGGTAATTTAGATAACATTACCTTATAAGTCAAACAGAACTCAGAACAAAAACGGCCTTTTCCTTATAAGTACTTTCTATTTTGACAAGGACAACACGAGATCAAATCAAATATTCGATAAGCTATGCGGAGTTTTTTAGTACAGAGACCGGGCAAATATTGATATTGGGTCGTAAATATATTGTTTATTTAGAATGTAGATAGAAGACGGTTACGTGGCTAATAATGTAGTCATAACATTGCATCCGCATTACGTGTCGTATGAAGTAAGATTATACGTGCTATTGGCATTATGAAAATAAACAAATCTGCAATGCATAATGAAATGTTTATAAATAAAAAATAAAAACAGTCAAATGATAGAAAATTATTGAAAGGAATGAAAAAAATAATTAAGGTTCGTTGTGTTGAACATATTAATTTATAATTGGTGTAATTTTTTTTATATTTACAGGTCTGATACACAATTCTTTATTCTAATATAGAATATTATTACATATATAGAATATCTCATATTTCTCAACGTATCATTATTATATTATGTATTATACAATCGTTTTACATAAACTAAATATTTTGGTAGCTTTGACATCAAGCGGTTAACACCTAATTACGTAGCTTTCAATATTCAGTGTTATTTTGAATAACTCAACATGACAATTATATCAATATGTATAATCCAATGCTCAATACGAAATTAACTCGTAAGCGTGAGCAATGTGAGGAATGGTTTAGTTTAATCGAGTAAAATACAACATTATTGTAAATTTAACGGTAACAATGCTCTGTGTAATACAATGAAATCAGCCTGTTACCGGTATTACGCCTTTCTTTATGGATATTCGTATATATTATTCGATATATACAGGGTGTCCCAGCAACGGTATACTAAGCCCCAAGGAGCTTATAGTTTTGCATACGTTGAGTACGTAAAAAATACTTATAAAATTCCAGACGAATTTTTTTTGACAAATAGATGACTTCTTAAAACTCTATGTGTACACCCATAACAAGCAACCCGCCCAACTTTGCCACCAGCACGTGAGCTATCGTTTAAGATGATGTTTTCATAGACAAAATGCTCACATTAGCGAAGCAGTATATGCCGGCTGAGCGAAGCTAGAGAAGAAAACATGGATTTTAAGGAAAAAATTATCAAAACATTTTTGACGTTATTTTGTTGTTTAAGTATTTTTTACGTGATCAATGTATGCAAAACTACAAGTTCCTTCGCGCTTAGTATACCCATAGTGGGACACCCTGTATAACAAAGCGAACGTAATTGATGCAAAATCATGTAATGAATATATTCAGGTATTGAAGTATATTGATAAACATTTTCTTTGTAAATATCTGATAAACTTTACACGTACCGTCTTAATGCGAAATTTAAGAAAGTTTTGTATGTAAACCAGTCAACTTAAAGTAAATATGTATAGCATAAGAAAGTTTTCCTGCTTGATTTACACATAATACCGGAAAATAGCCAAGTGCACAAGTAGTTCGAACTTATGCGCTGGGTTAGTAGCTTGCCAACCAGGATGTCATAAATATTTAAGGGATATTTATGTCACATAAGGAAACGAGCATAAGACAACGAATAAATGCTACCTAAGTATTCGCAACAATTAGTTGAGGACTTGCCAACTTTAAATGGAACGGAGATAGATCGTAAAGTAGGTTTTACTAATAAGGATACCGCAGACGCTCCGTTCCTTGAAGCACGAGAGCTTTCTTACTGATAATTTATTAGGATTAATTAAAATTTTCCAATAACTCGGCGCGTACCAAAGAGTTTAACTTAAACAATTTATGTTTAAGTATGGTGACCTCTGTAAGTTTCTGAAATATAAAAATCAAGCGAATTCACGTTTTACTTAATATTTTCCAAAAAGACAATCAGTTTTGTTTCATTGTTTGAACCGGTCATCAATTATTACTACTAGCATAGATATATTATATTATCAAAATACCATTATGAACACATTAAGACAGTAGAAAACACATGGCAGTCACAAAAACATTGCCCTATATTCTATTACATTTTTTGTGAAAATATACACTTATATCCTCAAGGCAATGTTTGTGAATTTCTGTACACGTGGAGCTATAAATAAATGATCTTTCAGAATAACAATAAGACTCAAAATCAATCACACTCAGAATGTTCTGCCTCAACATTCATGTGTAAAGCAGACATAAAAAGAAAAAAATGTGATCTTTATATACCACAAATTCTTTCATTCCCACATTCTGAGCATGAAATAATATCTACGACTATAACGAACATGAATGTATAAAGGAAA
The DNA here is from genome assembly GCA_907164665.1 of Colias nastes. Lineage (NCBI taxonomy): Eukaryota > Metazoa > Arthropoda > Insecta > Lepidoptera > Pieridae > Colias > Colias nastes. Next base: position 9,803 of record CAJQZM010029437.1, on the reverse strand, counting down.
ACGTTAAGGGGTACACACTTCGTGGTACGAGTAAACGAGCATGCCAAAAGATTTTCGGTATCGAATGATGTGGAAAGAACCGCTATGTGAATCGCTTTATGTACACATCTGCACAATTTAGAACGCTTAAAGTGAATTATTTTACCGCACGGTCTTTAAAATTCTATTGTGCATTTCCATACTAACATGTCAGCATAGCTTCACAGGGTACGCTCCTTTACCGAAGTGATGTGGACACATTGTTGTATGTTGTTCTGAAAAATCATTTACAAAAGTTACGTATGAAATTGAATATAAGAGGTTTTTAGATTCGTGTTTTCATCCTTGTTGTTTGAATATCGCTGAAAGCATCGATTATTTTATATCTAGCTACAGATATTATTATGAAGTGGAAGGAAAATCAGCTTTCGCTGTAAGATAATAATTATTAAGGTCCAAGAGTACGTACTTCGTAAACTATAAATAGGTAATGACTCTTCCCTTCTGGGAGCTTTTATAAATTACAGATTAAAGCAGTCATTTAGTAAAACTGAGAATTAATGTAAAAAAGTTAAATGTTAATTATTTAAAATGAGGGTAACTGAGATACTCAAAGCCACATAAACACTTCAGTTTAAAGTGAGTCGTAGTGCATCCATGTTTTACATAAGATCTTCAAAATAGCAATAGCATGTAGATTGTTATATGTATAGGGACACTCATCGAATTATCATATATGATCTAATTTCGTCTACTATGTCCAATCTGGATAGACCACTAGAAATCTATAGCGCTTACAAAGCTAGCCATAGCTTATATAAATCCAAATCATCGAATAATTTTTATCATATCAAAGCATGAAATAGTCCCAATATCCATGAAATGAAGTTTAGACTTCAGTTATTAGTTGTAATGCCAACGCATGTATGTAATTACACGCGTTCATTACTCTATTTAATACTATGCTAATCAGCTATCGATATCTGAATATTATCTCAATAATGCAGAGTAATAATGTTAATTGGTTAATTTGCTTAGCTTAATATATTTTGTGCCATCTGAGTTCTAGTTTCCCTTTAATTATTGTTAGTATATTATGTTTGTGTCGGCAATAATCATGTTTTATTTTTTGTTTCAACTTTCGATTGTTGAAACGAATGATACTGTTTTTCAAATTGTTTTTGATATTCACTTATAATACCACAAGAGCTTCAAAATTATCGGGTATTTTCCGATAGGTTCGTTGCAAACAAATGAAGGAGTCAAGTTTTTAGTCAAGGTTAAAAAATCACGAGCGCGAAGCGCGAGTGATTTTTCCTGAAAAACTTGACGACTTTATTTGTTTGCAGGGAACCTTGAGGGAAATGCCAGATAATTTTGAAGCTCGTGTGGTATTCGGGGGATTAATTTTCCGTCCCAAATGTCGGCCAATAATTTCACAATTGAATTCAACCTGTCAGTTTGACGTCAACGACCAGAGAAAATTTTCAAAAAATTATCCGTATAATACCATGTAGGTTGTACCACGTGACGTCGAATGGTGCAATTCTATTGGTCGATATTTGGGTCGGAAAAATAATCAATTGTAATTCTGTCTGTGATTCGTAAATTTTTTACAATTCCTTTGAATCCTTTGACTCGGCTTGGAAAATAATTAAATGAGCAAATGCGAGGTGGTACAGTTTCTTATTGATGTTGATTTAATGCAATTAAATAAGATATGAGTAGTATTTCGAATATTATATTTGTACTATAAAATAATAATATTTTTTTTATATTCATCGCAGTATGACACACGTAGGTATATTTATAACGCACTCGAATCATCGGAATCATATTGTTAATATGGACAGATATCGATGTAAAACATAATTGTGGCAGGATAGCTAATTAATTATTAAATATTATGTGGTGACCACATCGTGTGCTTGTCAAGTAACTCATATTACAAACAGGTACCTATGAATAGACCTGGGTGCGGACCAATTCTACCAGTATAATAGGTACTTATAAACAATCATTGTTTAATATTCATTTTATTCAAACTAATTGTGAGAATACGTATACCGTATCGCAATATGCACCGGATCAATAGTTATCAATGAAATGTTACGCTACATTTAGTTCCTGAGTAATAAATTATTCCACTGAATTTTTAACAAAGCCTTTATTTTGATTCGTTAAAATGGTATGTATATTGGTATATACCCATAAGCTCTTTTTCCTTGATTTCCACTCGTTTCAGCTTCATAAGTGAATGAAACTTAAACAAAAGTGTCGTGTAAATTTTTCATAACATAATGAAAGCGGTAGATGTTCCGAGGTAGATATTATACTATAATATTCCACACAAATAATACAGTCATTACGGCAATGTCCCAAGCGTGGGATCCCAGCGCTTCAAATAACCCTTTATTTTATTATTGGATGGACAACGTCTGCCTTTGTTGCAAATTGCAACGTTACATGTTAAGGCGACTACACCACCGAAACTAGCGCCCCCCCAACATTTTATTTTTTTACTCCTAAACCAGATCAAATTTAAAAAATCTAGCACGGTACTTTGCTAGTATATTACTTGTAGTATTTTTGGTATTACTTTTCATTATTTTGCATTCGGTAAATTAGGTGAACTTTTGATTACCGCCAAAAGTGGCCACTTTCGGCGGTAATCAAAAGTTCTCTAGAATAATGAACAGTTAGAATAGTGAAAAGTAATACCAAAAATACTACAAGTAATATACTAGCAAAGTACCGAGCTAGATTTTTTAAATTTGATCTGGTTAAGGAGTAAAAAAATAAAATGTTCGGTGGCGCTAGTTTCGGTGGTGTAGGCCTCTTAATGTTTGTGCTTTAACACGGTTTGCTTTCTGGGATGACAATCATTATTTCGCATTCACTTGCGGACGTCCTGAATTCTAAATTAGCGCGCGTTTTATACTGTGTGACGACTGAAAGGAGATGTTTTGTATGTCTCAGTCGTTTTCCGCTAGAAAAGCAAATATAAGCGTTTAAAGTAGGCAGACTCCTTAAGCGGGGCCGGGAGCAATTAAACCAGGCCGCGTCTTGACTCTGGCTTAGGAATAAGTTACATAATCATACGTTACTTTATAAATACTATCTTTTAAGTTTCAATATGAAATGTATGCGAGCAACACAAATTCTATCAGCAATAAATGTTATACTTACTTAAAACTTTTATGTGCAAGGCATTGTGTAATGCGTTGGCTTTTGATATTCTTTATAAAGTATTTTCTCTTTATAGCACGCATGTATTATGAAATTGTAACATGAAAGATCGTACTCGTATTATACGAGATCAAACATATAACTTTTTAAAATATGCACCCAAGTAATATGGAGTAGGTCGTATTTTCGTAATAACTTTCGAGATTTTTTCTTTTGAAGTACCTACCTGACCGTTTGAAACGTTGCAACTTTCAGCAATTATCACGGTTCTGGATTTGAATCTTATTTTTTAATCTAAAGGAATATTCGTTGAAAACTTTCAAAAATGTTTCTTGAGTTTATAGTCGCTTCAGTTAGGAAAAAATACGTGTATTTTTTTGATGAAAAAGGAAAAACCCGCAAGGTCGACTATTAAAAATGTGTCATCTACTTTGAGACCCTATCGGCTGTCACTAACTCACACCCCAAAGTTTACGCATTTTACTTTTCCTTACACATGATCTTGTTACAATATCACGTTAAATACATTTGGTTATATCATCGAATTTTATTTTAACATTAGATTATATGAAGGTTATAAAAGCAAATTAATTACTGAAACTGTCGTTTTATCAATCCATGGTTTACATATTATAATGAGCCAATTAAAGAATGGTTACATACGTTCCTTGTCATGATTAAAATGAGCGCTGTGTCCACAAATTTAAATATAAATGAGAGTAATAAAAATAACACCTTAAATGTAAAAAGGTTTACCAACTTTCAATTGCAATCATGTTTTTTTTATGAGCATGCATAATGATTTCAAGTTTATTACAATACCAGTATATGACGTCCCCTCAACTTATTTAAAAGTACCTAGAAAAAAATGACCTCCATCTTATATGATAAACCCTATATAATACACATCTAGATCTAATTACTTGTTATCCGAGCCTTGATTTGCACTTTTATTATACTTATATGTCGCACAAAGACAAAGTTTTGTATACGTTAGGTATTGACTTTTTGTAAGAACATAGAAATCATCTTCACTGAATTATTTTCTTATACATTTAATTATCACACACTATTGCCTAGAAATATATACAATTCCAATGAGGCCTAATTCTGTACACGAAATATAGAATGACAGTTGTTAAAATGAAAAATTATCTCATGAGTATTATAATTAAAATGAGAGTTAGAGATTTTAAAGCTTTTCTACAGAAACTTAATTTTCTGACTATTTATAAAGAAACTGAAAAAGGAGAACGTGGATAAAGTATTATAAACAAATGCTTTTTGTGTCATTGTTAAGTTTCATCTTAATTTAAAAACATTTCTCTTAAATAATGCCTTGATGTTTAATAAAGATGCATAACATTTAATTTATTAAAAACGAGTCTAGATAAAAAGGTTAAAAAAGTGGATTAAATGAGTTTTTGCTTACAGTTAGACAGAGCTTGAAACTTCGATTAATGATTAAATTAGTACGTGGAAACGTATATATACTAAAGCAATACAGAGCTATATATAAATCGTTTATTTAATCTCTCCTTACCCAGTAATATAAATATTTATCATTTGCATAATACCTTCCTGTCAGTTTACTTGAAATGCCTGCCAGATGCCAGCATTTTTAATTTCGTGACCTAAATGAAAAGCATGTGCCTTGCGCGATCTACGTTCTAATTTGAACGTATTCGGTAAACATGCGTTACTGATCTGCTCACAAGTAGAACAGACTTACATCCGCTTCCTATAAACTGCAGTGTTTTATTAAACATTACATGCGTCTGCTTGTTATTGATATCAAATACATAGTTGCTCTTTCTTGTAAACATTTAATCGCTGCATCGAGCTTTCGATACGGTATTGATCTTTGATTTGAGATGGTAAAGCTTTGTTTGCTTTAGTTGGGAATTTTTAACAGATGCTACACTCTTTATTTATTTTGTGTAAACATTGATGCATATGTAACTATATCCTTAATTAAAACGAAACCATAAGTTACGGAAGAATTAATCAAACCGAGTCAACATTGCACAGTTGTTTAGATCTAGAAATTCTAAAATCCAGTTTTGTTGCAGATTTTCCACGAATCGAGATTGGTCCGGAAAATCCGCTGCACGTTGAAATTGACGGCACGGCTACAATGGAGTGTAAAGTTGATGCTAAACCTAAGGTGAACAGCGTACGATGGACTAGAAATGGCAAATATATTTCGAATTCTTTCATTCACACTATTCAAGGGGTGACAGTGCAGGACGCGGGCAAGTATACTTGCAGCGCCGATAATGGCCTCGACCATCCTGGGGAAAAGGACATTTATTTAGACGTATTATATCCGCCCAGTGTCACAGTCGACTCTAAAACGTACGAAGCGGAAGAAGGTGGTACCGTCGAAATACGTTGTGAAGTATCTGCCAACCCTGAACCTATATCGATCGAATGGTCAAAAGAAGGAAAAAATGACTTTCGCCAAAAAGGCAACACTTTAGTATTATCCAGAGTAGACGCTGAAATGGCGGGCACCTATGTCTGCAAAGCCGTGAATGTGATAACGTCGTCTACGGGAAATCGGATGGAGAGAGCGAGCAGCGCTTCTGTGGCAGTGTTGGTGCGGCACAAGCCCGGCCGGGCCTTCATCAGTCCCGATCGACCTGTCGCTCAGGAAGGCGCGGGAGTTACTCTCACGTGTAGCGCCAAACCGCCGGGTTGGCCGGCTCCTCAGTACAGATGGTTTAGAGACATTGACGTTGGAGACGTTAAACCAAATGTTCTTGCGACCGGCAACAAATACACAATTCCCAGCGCTCATCTCGGCAGTGAAGGCGTCTACCACTGCCAGGCCACTAACGAACTCGGCCACGGTGACATAGCCTCTGTTAATCTTGAAGTCTATCAACCTCCCCGGTTTCAATCGAAACTTCAGCCGCACATGATAAAGAATTCAGGCGAAAGGAACTTTTCATTGACTTGTGTTGCGTTGGGAAAACCGTTGCCACATGTTAAATGGTACAAGGACAATTCTGAAATTAAGGCTGATGCTAATTTATATGAAGTCAAAACTGAAATAAACGAAAGTGGAAACGCCGTATTCAATATACAGAGTATGCTAAAATTCCGGGGTCGAGCGAGACCAAACAGCGATGACTTACTCCCCGACGACAGAGGAGTGTATTCATGCTCCTTTGAAAATGAAGTGAAGAAAGTAGAATCAACAATGCAACTTCGAATTGAACGTGAGTATAATAAAATTATTCATACGTAGCATTATATCTTATTGTTTCGCGACCTCACCTGCACAAAGTTATTCCTTTAGAAGCAATTTTAAATAAAATAAATGTTAAATAAACAATTATATGGCCACAAAAAATTTTTCAACTAAATATTTTAATAGGATCTCAAAAGTAAAAGCGTAGAAAATCAGTGCGACTACAGTTTAATGAAACAATTTCTCTTTCATGTTTTCATTGTTCACGGTGACGTCGCTATGCTTATTAATAAAAATTCTTATTTCCAGACGAGCCAATATCGATCCGACAACAAAACAAAGTAGCTTACGATGTCATGGAAAACGCGGAAATATCGTGTAGAGTCCAAGCTTACCCGAAGCCGGAATTTCAGTGGTTTTACGGCTCTAATACCGCGCCGTTGCAAATGTCCTCCGACGGCCACTACGAAATAACCACAACGACTGATAACAACGACTCCTATTTAAGCATTCTGCTCATACGCAACGTGAAGGCGCAGGATTACGGCGATTATTACTGTAAAGTGAAGAATTCGTTAGGCAGCATTCGTCCGCAGATTAGGTTGCAACCGAAAGGCGCTCCGGAATCGCCGCGCACTTTATCTAGTCAAAAAGTAGGGCCTACTTTTGTGACTTTGAAATGGGAGGCGGGATTCGACGGGGGTTTGTCGAACACCAAGTATTTCGTTTGGTATCGGCGGGTAAAGAACCCGGCGGGCGGGGAGCACTGCGCTTCGGACAAGCCTGATGAGTTCGACTGGAAGGAGTACGACTGCCGCCGCTCCAACCCTTGCAACGTCACACGGCTCGATCAACATAACACTTATCATTTTAAGGTAATCAATTTTTATTATTCGTAGTTTTGCCCATACATTCTTTGCCTGTGGTGTACAGTAGAATATTTATGAAGTGTTAAAACTATATTTTTGTATAAAATGGTTGTCAGATATAACGTATTGTTTCGAAGTAGTCGACTGTTTGTGGTAAACAATTAATCTCAGGTTACTTGAGAATTAAATAAAAGCCTGTTAAACTTAGGATGTTGTTGATTAAATGTTTATAATTTATTTGTATAACCTTTAAAATAGGAACGGTTACATGGCCGGCTAGATTTGTTTTGCAACGTAGTTTGTATATAAGATGGGTTGGATGAACTAATTATACTAACCATTAGATAAATTTAATTAAAGGGCTATTTAAAATAATCTTATTTATTTTAAATCTAAAATACTCGCATTAAAAAGACCGCTTCGAATGTAGCAAGAAAAGGAAGAAAAAGTTCTGTTTTCTGAACCGGAACGAGTCAGTTTAAAAAGTTAACGGTGACAAAAAGTTGAAAACAAAACGGAAATTTAAAAATGCGTCATGCTTCAAAATTGTTTTTCTTTTCCTTCTACATGTAGGTCATCGTTTACAACTAAGATTATTTTAAAAGTCCTAACTGCGAAAAGAATGCTATAGAGATTATCAATAAAATAACAGGATGTTTAAATAAAATTATTTTATGTATAATGTGACGTTATTTTATTGATAATGTCCATTCTTGGGATGAACATGTAGACATTTGCTAATAAGTTTGTTTCATTGTTATTGCTACCGACAGCATCTGACATTTGCATTCAAGGTAAATCGGTTTCAGCTGCTAACATTATGTTTCTCAGTATGTACATGCGTTTGCTTTAATCATTTTGCTATGCTTTCAACTGCGCCTTTACCTGCCAAATAGACGCAGTGTTATTATGTGCCTTATTTCTTTAACCAATAGATAGAAATACAAAAAAAAATACAATATACATTATTGCTATTGATATGGTTATTGTTGTGCGATAACATTTCTACAGAGTACAGGGTAAAATCTAAATGAGTACCAAATTTTACCTTATTACGCATTTCAAATACATTTCATTCTGAATTGGTTTTTAAAAGATTATTCTACAATTTTATCACCGACTTATAATAGGCTTATATAAAGGTCGTATAATATAATAATGAGTATCTTTTTCAGCCGTAAGGATATTTTATAACAATGGAGTTGCCATGAACGCTACAAATCCGATAAAAATCAATACAGAAACAACTTCAGTACTGAATATTATTTATATTTAATAGACTTCATTTAATATTACACGCGGTTAATTTGTGCAATTACATATATAGATTATTGCATAACTAATTTCGCGTGTAGTAATATTTAGGGTTTGTAAAACCGTTTAAATCGATAGTGAATTAAATACAAATAATCCCCCTTTCATGTATTCATTCATTGTTTCAATATGCATACAAATTTGACCACATATTTAGATTTTACTCTGTATATTTAAAACCGACACAGCACTTCATAGCAGCTTTTAAGACATACCACTAATGCACCCATGCTAAGTGTAAGGACATTATCACTTCGATTTTGCTTCAGGTGAAAGCGGTGAATACTAAGGGACAGAGTAACTACTCTAATGAGATCACAGTCACCACGAAGGTGGATAAAATCCCACCGCCAGAGCAAGTGACTTTCGACCCTAGTACCAGGTCGGTAGGGTTCAGTGTTGGACCAACGTGTCTCCCGCTCGTGGGGGTGATCGAAGGATTAGGAGCTGTTGGCGGTTGGCAGGTAAGATATTCTCCTTTTCAGGTTTATACTATTGGTACTAAATTAGTAGGTCTATCTGTATAGATAATGGATATTTATTTATTGTACGTGTAATGTAGGCCGGATCAATCAATACAAATAAAATGTAAAAGATTATTTGATTTTCTTAATTGGCCTGGTAATTTCAGAGATTATCTCGTCAACTGGCCAAAAATAATTCTCCTAACATACTGTAGATAAAAGTAACTGTTATTATCAAAATTGTCAGCGTCTAGACTCAACCGCGAAACGGGTAGCGTATTTCCTTCTACGAGTCGTATACTTTTTCCTTTTTTCCAAAGTTTGAAGGATTTTTGTCGTAAGAGTATAATAAACAGCTGAAGAAAGCCAGTTTCCTTATATAACATTTCTGAATTTGTTTGATGAAGGAGGTCGTTGCCTCATGCCTGAATGTTTAGATCTGATAAAACAACATACTTATCGTAATTTGGTAGAAAACATTGTATTATTATAGGAAAAACTGTCACAAAACGTGAATAATAATATTGATGGATAGTAAGATAACTAAATTATAATGGTAGTTTCTGTGTTTGTAAATTATTAATCAAAAACATATCACTAACAGAATTTGAAATGCCGAGTTGTTTCATCACCCGAGTGTTAGTCAGTTATAAACGATTGCACTACATTTCTTGAGGATATCCGGTTTGAATCCATAAAATTTCGTGTTGCTCATACTTCGTCATTATGCAAATAGAAAATGTTTTTGAGTAATTAATTAAAATGTGACGTCTTTGGTGGTTTCACACA
>CAJQZM010029434.1:0-12156 GCA_907164665.1 Colias nastes | reverse complement strand
TGCTTTGCGAATTTAGGGTTTTTTTGTGTCGATTTCTACTGGCCTAAGTAGTCTCCATATTATGCTAATTATTTAAAAAAATGATCATTTACTTTTTTTCTTTTCAGGAAGAACAAAGCGTAGAAATATTCTCAGACGGTTGGATAAAAGAAGTGGATCCTCTCGCAAGACATGTGTTAGCTCCTCCGCCATCTCCTGATAGAGTAGAACTAGACTGGCCTAGGTCGCTCAGCGTCGAACTAATTGCTGTTGAAAGCGGGTCGTATTACATCACGTGGTTGGAACTTTCTAGAAGGTAATCCTTAATTCCTTATTAATATTAAGTATTAATGCGAAAGTAACTCTGTCTAACAGTGAGTTCGTTTTTTCTTCACACCTAAGCCATTGAAACGCATTATTTGGTAAAAATACTTTGAGACCTAAGAAAAAAATGTTATATTGCGTCCAAATACAGACAGACATAATATTATCCCTTATAAAATACCTATAAGTGATAATAAATTCATACATGAAAATGCATATTTACACTATTTACCAAATATTATATTGAAGTATGCATTAAAATTATAACCAAGTAATTAATCAGCACAGAAAACAATATTTTTATCACTTGTCTCGTATGCATCAAATCCGGTCGGCCGCGGCGGGTTGAATGTCCCGACGAATTCACTGTCAAGGTCTACAATATTATCGGATTCTGTGAATACAAAGACAAACAACTTATATTGTAATTTTTATGATTTGAGTTATGATAACGGGTTGTTTTTGAATTAACATTTGAAGACTGATAACAAACTAAAACATAAGCTTGTTATCAGTCAACATATTATGTTTTACTTTATTTTAATTTGTTGTTGTTTAGGATCTGATAATATCGATTTAGTAATTTCAATTATTTTCATTAAGGTATTTCGAATTTCTTTTCTTTTTTATCCCAAACATAATAATATTATGTTTGGGATGAAAAAGATTCTCTGTGTTTGCGCTCTCTGTCGAAGTCACTACAGATTGGCTTCTATAAATGCATGCATCATGCACATCGCTCTATGGTGTAGCTCTGTAGTTTTGATTTTTTTTTAACCACACTCACCACATCCTAGCGAAAGCGGGGACGCTTTCCCGCTCTCCAATAAATATATATATTTTTTTCACCATAGACATCCCAGCGAGCACGGCGGCGTGTTCGCGCTCTCCGGCGACTGTCAGTACCGCTGCCCGTCCATAGACGCGTGCATCTCACCAGCTCTATGGTGTGACGGGATCAGCCAGTGTCCCGACGGTGAAGACGAGCGACTCACCCAGTGCTCGCCGTTCATGAACGCACCGTACCACTATCTGACTGGCTTCGTTGCGTTCTGTGCTTGTGTCGCGTTCGTTGTTGTGAGTATTGCGATTTTTTGTTATTTTTTTTGTTGTGTCAGGGGTGTAATATCACCGTATCAATTATATTATGGGGCCCTCACGTGAGTGAATCATAAAAGACTAAGACATATTATGTGAGTGTAACGTTTTTTTTGTCATTTTTATCAAATACATATATAGAGAACTTTATCATCGGGCAATAACAAGACTCACTTTTTGCTTAGGTAGTTGAATTTGTTGATTATAGTTTTATGTAAATTACTCAAAAAGAAACTTCTTTTATTTGTAGTAGATATGAATAAATCCTCATGTAAAATTACGAGTTAGAAATCAAGAACAATACCAAGAATACGAAGTTGTTATCAATTATTAATGGTCCTGTTTAATCTGGTCTAGTCGATAATAAATTTTGATGGTTATTATCTTGTGATTATAATCTTAATGGTTTATTTTATCAAACCCTTGGCGAGTATTTCCCGACCTGTTTTAAATTCTAATATAATATGATGCAATAAATATCAATATATCAAGTTCATTGCAAATATAAAATATTTAAACAACAGTACGTTTAATAACCATCGCTTAATTAGTTTGTTATTTTTTTTGCAATATATTCAAAGCTTCCATCATTTTCCTTCTACTATAGCTTCTGTTATTTCTAATGTTGATGATTTCATGTGAATATACACATTACACATAAATCATCATATAATTACTGTAAGTAACATATTAAAATATGTAAATATGACATTAACAGGTAGCAGCAACCCGCAGCTGCCGGCGGCGGCGCTCCGCCCTCCAACAGCGCCTCAAAAGCCTCTCCTCAGACACGGCCATATTCGACGAGAAAGAAGTGATTTGCTGACCAAGCGAAGACTCCGTGCGATACGTGGAAATAGACAGAGTCACCACTGTGTGACTCTCCACGCGCGGAGTCTTGTTCGTTTGTTGAATTTGACAGTTGTTGCGTCAGACTGTGAGCGCGTCAGTTCGACACGCTCGTTGCCCGCTCGGTCGAACTGTATGTCCCGAGTACGATGTATATAATGACTCGAAATTGAATAGTTTTAAAGCGCAAAGCCTTGGACCAAAGTGCTGCCGATCGGTCCGTTATGTTTCTATATTGTATTCGGTTTTGATTAATTTCTTATTATTCGTTCGATGCCTTGTATAGTTATAAGAGTTTTATAGTATTACTTTCCTGTCGTATTAATATGCATTTTTAAACGCACAATTTTTAAATTCTAGACCGATCGGTTCTAGGCTGAATGTTTGGAAGTTTTGTTACGTGATAAATGAGGAGATTGTAAATAAATAAGTTGAATCGATCGTTATTTTATCGATAAGTATGTAGTTATTTATATAAAATATCGTTGCGGCAATAATTATGTTCAATTGTATCAAAATAAACGAAGAGCCTGTGTTCCCAAAATTCGTATACGTGATACATTACTGCCATTTTATAAAGTTCATTAACGAAATTAAAAAGTGTGATTTTAGTACCCAAATATTGTACAGAATTTATTTTACAATTTATCAATACGTCTATTGACGAAAAATGTTGTATTGGCTATGAGTTTGCCAAAAATTGATGTTCATTTAAAAATATAAATTAAAAAAGGCATGATTTACCGCTTATAATATTATATCTGCCAAATAAAATTGTGTTCATTATTGTAAAATTTTAAATATGAATAATGATTATTTGTCAAAATTGCTGAATTTATTCAATATTTATACCCGATAAACGGTAAATCAAGTCCACCTCAGGAAGCAATTTAAATAAAATATCCTAAAGTGTAAATAAAGATTAAACTAATTCATATCTTAGTAAAGTATTAAAGTGATATAAATTTATTTCCCAAGGAAATTATTGAAGTTTATTATAATATCGAGTTAACTATTAGTAAAATCGTAGAGATATAAATAACGACCTCGTAATGTTTAGGTTAGTACAAACAAATATTAGATTTGGATTCGCTAAAATATGTCATGCAATCTTTGATAGTGACAAAAATTTAATTATAAAAGAGACTTAAGAAAAATTTGGCTATTGATCATGCCTGGTCTAATGGTTTATGGAAAAGTTTAGAGTTATAGGGATTTATGGTAATAATGTGTTTGGGTCGTGAGGTATTTTACAAAAGAAATGTTGGCTATGAGAAAGAAATGTATTGTAGTGATATTTCTGTAGACCAGGCATAATATTTCACCATGTCACTGCCAAATAGTGAAAAATAAACAAACCTGTGTTCTAATGGTGAATGTATGTAAAATATGTTTTTTTTTTCTATTAGTTGTTACATATTTGTTAAAAGTATATGGGCGATTGACCATATTTTAAACTATATAGAAAGAAATATTAGAGCGGCAATTCTTAAAAATATAAGAATAGTTACTTTTATTAATATTATGTAGACAGTAAAACTTGTAAATCCGAAGAATTACAAATGCCAGCTCACGCTTACTGTAAAGAAAATTTCAGTTTTAGTTGACTGAATTATCAATATTTGATTTACGAACCCGATGGGGTAAGACGTGGTTAAAATTATAAAAATTAATATTTGACTGATGTATGGTTATATTACTTTTGTTAAAGAGATAAAAAATTGAAGTTTTGTAAAAACGTGTTTTGATAAAACTGGCAAGCATTCAGTGTGTTCAGGAAATGATTATTGTGAGAAAATACCTATTTTCTAAAAGTATGTGTGTGAATGAAAATTTAGAATGCCAGAATTAATAATGTGACGAATCATTTGCCCAGATTTAACTCGCATTGGAAACGTGATTCAAAGAACATTGCCGTTTCGTAAATAAAACTTAGTATAAACAGTCTCTTCATCAGGCAGGGATTTTTTGCAATAGTAAACTGGCAATAGATTTTCAATAACAGAGAAAATATCGTACTGTTTACTGCGTTCATATATTGCTCGAAAATTTGACGGGCTTATTGCATGCCAGTTATGAGTTATGACGTCACATAAACGAACTAATTCGCTCAACATTGTTATACAGTTGGAAGCGTACAAGCGTGATATTAGCCAAAAGAATCAGCTAATTTACGGGAAACGACCCTAATGTAGGTGAAATTTTGTTTTAATCTAATTAGGATAGGCACGATGACGTAGAAAGTGTATCGTCTTCCATAATGTACGAGTTCCGGATTGTTTTCCCGCTTTTCTTTGAAACAATTGATATTTCCACAATTATTGGAAGTGTATCCAAATCAGGTATTATCCTGGAAGACAATAATGATGGTAAATAGCTGTATAAGACAGAGGCATAATTTCACATTCACAGGTTATCAAAAGTTATGATGATAAAAGTTTTTAAAATAAAATTATTTACTGCATGACTTGGTGGTTTTATTTTCCTTGTGGCATAAATCAAATAAATCCTTGTCGACTACGTTTTAATTGGTGTCATCATTTGTATCAATTCTTTCATATTGATCATTTAGGGCCGGCGCAGATATGGCGAAGCGCAGCGCAGCGCATTTTTCATTGTCAAGCTATTATTGAGACATTGTTATCATTAAAATACAATTCAAATAAGAACAATTTATTTCGGGGAGCATCGAAGCGTCATACGCGAAAAGTAGCTCGCTGCACCTTTTTTGAATGTTATTGCAATGAGGACAATATCGATAATAGTTTGATAATTAAAAATGCGCTGCGTTGCGCTTCGCCATATCTGCACCGGCCCTTACTTGCCAGATTTAGATCTACATTGATTTTCTTGTCATTTAACATTACTCAGATATTCTGCTATTAAATATTGCTTTACGAATTAGTGGTACTTTTAAACTGTTATTATCAAAGGATACTCATTACTCATCTATTGACCGGAAGAGCAATTGACCCGTTTACTACTCACTTATAGGTAATTAGACGCAAGGACCAGGTGATAGGGAACATAAGGTACAAACCTTGCTTTTACAAACTATTTATGTAAATTGCTCTTTATCCCCAAGCTTAGAAATAACAATTATTATATTTCAAAATATTTTATTAAAAAAACAAAACAAAACACCACATTGGTAAATAAAATATATCCAAAATAAGATTGGAACTAATATTAATTTCCCGTCTTAACTAAATACTCCCTTTGACAAATGTTCGTAGCTCTTTTTGACGTTTTCAGAGATATTTTCAGCCGGCCTCTCGGAGGTTACTAGCCAGGTACTCCCACTTTTTCCCTCCTCGAATGCTGTTACAAGACCTCTGACTGCGTTGTCAACACTGCGAAAAAATGAAGTGAAATTAATACGAAAAAGTGCAGACTAACCCTATTTTTATTTAACCCTATTTCGTTTCGTTAAACACAAGTTAAACCCTTATTAATAAACTCCTAGGAAGATTTTTTCTAGAGCACAGCAGAACGCACTTAGCAGCTAATATATCTAGTTTACTGTAGAATTTATTGTTTGTATGACAATTTAATAATTCCAAGATTTGATAATTTAGTTTGTCCTATAAAGAGCTTTTTTGTCAAGTCATTGTTAAAGTTTGTAGTCATTGTAGAACGCTGGGAAAAAGTTTATTTTCCTCATTTCATCTCACTATAAATGCAGCCTCCTTTGCATTTTATGGCGAATATACTATTCAGAATCAGAATAATAAAAGAATTACAGTTATAGAAATAGAAATAGAAAGCGTTTTATTTATCACCTTGTAAAAAAAATACAAATCTTAATAATAATCTAACACACAGAACAGAAAAAAAGCAAAAACCATTAATCATTTCAGAGGAGACCTCACACAATTACAACTGCAAATTTCAAATTCGGTGTAAAAATGATGTTTACATCAGTAAAGTTTATTGACATATCGAATTCAAGAAAATTCCATTCAATTAGTGGTACAATAATTATGAGAAGAAACTTACCCTTGGGTAGGCATTTTCTCTAAAGCAGGAGGTATGTACGCCTGCAGGGTTTCGTCGATAGCTCCAATAGTTCCGGCTATTAAATTAGTCTCAGTTGTGCCAAAACACACGGTGACTACTCGCACTCCAGTCCTATTATAGTTCTGTTCAGCCTGTAGATGAATACACATAAGTCTCCCTGAACATTTTATTTTTATTTTATGTATAGATCCAATTTTCAGTTTATAGCACTCAAATGCTAACCACTACATCCACAAAAAAGACAACCCAATAAAGCATTTAGGCACAGAATAATAACTAGTAGGTAACTAGCGTTAATTTAGGTAGTAAGCTTTATTAGATACCCAACTAAAATTGTGCAGTCTCAGACTTTATTTTTCTTTTTCAATAACACACATTAGGCACACGTAAGCGGTAAGAGCGAGACAAAATTTCATAATTTTGCTATAATACATGTACAACTACACAAAACCTAAAGTGGAATTTTACGAACAATGACACATTATTCAATTACAATCATATAATTATTATAAGCCTCATGAACTAGATCTCTATTAGTGTTTGATAAACATCTATTATTTCAATGCACTTCTGATAACATTGTTTAATATTCTAATTTCAACCTTACTAATATGTAACTTAAATGAAGGCACTAATATCCAATTATAGATGAAAACCTGTTAAGAAAGAAATAAACGATTTTTGAAGAGACACTTCTTTAGGCGCGTTGAGAGTAAATTTCTACATAGCGTTTGGCAATACCGTTACGTCATCGAGTAAAACGACGATTTTGGTATCTTTGAATCCTGCCAAAGAAGTTTCACTTCTGACACGTGTGCTCGGCACACATGCTCCTTTTTATTTTTGCTTATGATTACTTCCAACAAAGATTCATCTAAAAATTTTACAGAAAGCTTGACTTTACAGATATATCCTACATATATTGTATTCATTGTACTCACCCCAAGACAATTACTGAACTGTAATACTGCACTTTTCGTAGCACTATACACTGGTAACAAAAAAGACTGCATCAGGCCCACTATAGAAGAAATATTCACAATGGTACCTCCTCTACCACTATTATCTTTACGCATCAAATGGTAAGCTTTTAAAGAGCCCCTGATTAGAGCTGTCTGAAATTAAAAATATATTAATTATAATATGTGGAATTTTTAACGGTACTAGATAAACATATTTTTTGTTTTAAATTCGTCGATTGATGTGAGCGTGCCAATTCCTTAAAATACAATTTTATAAATGAAACCCAGCTCAAATTCAAAGTTGGAGTTTGAACAAAAAATGTCATATGCGTAATATAAAGGGAGCTATTTAAATTGTTTTCTTTAATTCTTTTATAATATTATGGTGATAGAGAACCATAATCCTACGCAATACTTAACTTATTAAAATGATACTCTTAGAAATAGATTTCTATGTGATAAAAATAGGATCAATTTACACATGAATGGTACGAGCCTTACACAATTGCGTTACGTATCTGCGTGCCTTAAGTTTAGGATAGTAAGTGAAAACAGTTGGTGAACTACAAATACAAAAGAATCCCATGTACCACAATCTATCTAAAAAGTACAATTACTGCAAATTACTACTACTAATATAGAGTAAATTATTAACTCTAAAACACGCGTAGTCATCGTATATTTTTGAGATTTTCCTGCTCTACATTTTACGAATTAACCTAATACGCATAATAGATGCTTCACTATGCAAGTAAAGAAACTGAAGGTAAAATAGATATTCAATATATATTTATTGTGGTAGGACAATTTACGACACAAAATTTTTAGAAGATTTATTATCTTGTAAATTTTTACAGATGCATTCTATTTTTTATTCTAAAATTACCGCTGAAAACCCTCTTAACGATAAAAATATGCATAATTGCTTACACGTTGCATACAATTTTTCTAAAGTAGTAACTCAATCACTAAACTTCCATGAAGGAAGTGTTGAGTTCCTTTAATATGCCTGTAATATTTTTTTACCTACCTATAAATTATTGAATAATTGATTAACAAAATTATGTGAGCAACTATAACCCTTCCCGTGGCTTTCCTTGTGTGCACTTCAATCAGCATTCGAACAAAGTCCTTTGATAAATAAATACAGTTATTCTTGGAGGATATTTTATAAACAATAGATACATAAGTACTTAATTTAAATAGTAATTCTATACAAACCACATTAATATTAATTGCTTTCAAGTAAACGGCGGGAGAGTCATTCATGACACCAGCATTGTTAACAATAACGTCAAGGTATCCAAACGTTTTCACAGTTTCATCAAACGCTGCATCCAATTCATCTGTTGTGACGTCACATTTGAAAAATTTCGCCTTATTAGGTCCATACTTTGCATTCAGTTCTTTTTCTAATTCTTCTCCTAATTCCACGTTTATGTCTAAAATCGCTACATGCTGCAAAAAAATATAATACTAGTGTCTATTATGTAATATGTATCTCAAATCCTCAGTAGGGTTAAATCAATCTTAGTCATAGTTATTTTATTAGATAACGGTCTGATTGTATGTTTGAAATTGCGTGAACGTAAATGTAATTAAATGTAATTGCAAATTACATTTAATTACATTTAATTACATTAATTATCTACGGAATTTCCCTCGATTTTTATCGTAATATAATAACCATTCATAGATTTTTATTTCATTGTTACTGTTTTTATATCCTCTTTAATTGTATGTTTTATTATCTTTTGAGACCTTTGAAACAATTACGTATGTTAAAGAGAACACAAAAAAACAAATTCAATTCTTTTAACAAAAATGAATGCTCCAAACTCTGCAGTTCGCTCCTAAAGCAAAATAAATCTATACTAATGATATAATATTATAAAGAGGAAAGGTTTTTTAAGCTATTGCATAGCTTCTATCGCGGGCCTTGAGCGCGGGGACCGAATCGAGAAATTCCGTAACGAAAAAACCTCACGCTCCCCACTCCGACGGGCTCGGAGGTGTGGCTTGAAGGCATGCTATGCAATAGCTTTACCGCGGCAGTCCCCGAGTGCCACACGTCTTTTTTTTAATTATGTGTGTATGTATGTATGTATGTATGGTTTTCACGCATAAACTACTGTACCGATTTCAAAAATTCTTTCTCCATTAGAAAGCTGCATCTTCACCGAGCAACATAGGATATATTGCATTTTCAAAAAAACTAGAGATCCTTACCAAAAATGCAATAATGTAATGGGTTACTTTTTATTAAGGAATTTTTTACACCTTGGGAGGTGTAAAAAATTCCTTAATAAAAATTCTGTCATCGCGTGCGCTGCGGAATCTATTCCTTGAAGTACGAGGATGGTTCTTATGAAAAAAAACGTAAACATGTAGGTACCACGGGCGAAGCCAGGGCGGACCGCTAGTTATTAATATAGATAAGAAATATAAGAATAAGGTACATTCATTCAGTTTTCTTGAATCTTATTTTTACTGAGCCACCAACTGCGTCTACTCTCAAAAAATATTATTTAAACATTTTTTATTGCTTGACTTCTTTTGGTCGTAGCATGAATATAGCATGAATATAGCACCTCGATAAATGGACTAGACATCGACCAAAAATAATTTTTCAATTCAAATCAAGTACAAATATTGATAACTAGTAAAGGCATGGTTTTCCTTAAATCATTAATTAATTATTATACATTTCATAACTAGCTAGCGTTTTTGCTATGTCAAAAGTGATGTAAAGGAATTGTTCACGACCAATGGGTACAAAAAACTGTTTTTGCAGAAAAGTATGGTTACAAAAATGAGAATTTTAAATACATAGATATTATAACAGCTATCAACATCAATAGAACAACTTTTTTAATATACGCAAATATAGTTCTTTAATTCTGACCTTTGCCCCCTTTTCAACAAAAGCGCGGGCGATCCCGGCCCCTATGCCAGAAGCTGCGCCAGTAACCAAGCATATTTTATCTTTCACCTCACACATGTCTACTCTATACCACAGTTCACAACTGAATGTTTTTATTATGCTTTTAGTTTTGTTCTCAAGGATCTCTTATATAAGGCTGCGCACACGCGTGCGATGGAGTTTTTTGTATATAAATTTTACTGGTAAAAAAGTACAATATCCTCAGGATAAGATAGTGCTATATGGATATTTTATTCTGGTTGTGCAATATTAGTATTTCGATCTTCTAAATTTGAGAAAATTCAGAATAACTGTAAAACTAGTTCTGCGACATGTGTTAATTTTTTTCTAAATAATTGTCGCTGCAATTTTCCTCAAGTTACTACAATGATTCTAAATTTTAATATTATTTCAATTGAGATAAAGTATCTTAATATTATCATTAGTAGTTATGGTAGTTGCCTTCCCAATTATTGTCATAACATTGTCATAGTTACCTGACCTCTCTTAACACTGACTCTGCGCGGCCGTGACTCACAATGACCTTCATTTTCGTGTATTAAGAATCTATTTTGTTTAAAAACTCTTGATTTACAAAAGTAATACTAGCAATGCATGATCTTTGACTGCTCAATGAGTGAATTTTTGTATATTTAAAATAAAAAAGAAATGTATGTAATGAGCCTTAGATTTATAATTGGACGTAATCAATGCTATCGATGGAAATCGTTATTTCTGCAACTTACCTTGGATTTTAGATATCCTTTTTTGGTCTAATAAAGTTGCTCTAGTTAACATGACTTTGGAATTAAAATTAAAATAACACTTTAGTATTTTAATGATAATCATGATAACTTTAACTGTCCTAAAATAAAAAAAAAAAAATAAAAATAAAATGAAATGACGTTATTCATTTTAAGTTTAATTTACATGCTAAATTATCTTCTGCTGCTAAATTAAACACTAGTTATATGTTATAAAGTAGATAAATACGAAATAAAGTTTCTATTTAAAGGTTGTTAAAATATTGAAATTTCCAAGTCGATATTAATAAAAACATTAATAGTTTTCTGTTGTTATATAATTACCTCTATTGTAAAATACTAATAGATAAAATTCAAGGCAATTATCGATTATCATAGTCTAACAATAACGGTAATTCACTTTCATGAAACCTGACTTGAGTTGATTGCAGTTTGTACTAATATCCTCTTCCTGCGAACTATTGTAGGTACAATTCTTTCCTGATTATAACAGTATAACCTTGTCAAATAAACACAACGAAGAATTTGCTCTTCTCTAAAACTGTTTTTTTTTTGCTAAATTATATGGAGTTTAAGTCATAATTTTAGAAACATAATTAATATTTTCAGTTTCCCTTCCACGAAAATTCCCAAGTTATGCCATGTTCGAATATTTGCCTTCAGCCTCTTAATTATCTCGAGACGCAATCATATAAAAGTACCTATCTATTCTTTGAAAGCAAGACAAATAAATAAACATAGGTCGGATTTATAATAATACTAGGTTTCCGCCCGCGGCTTCGCCCGCGCAGTCAAAGAAAAACCCGCATAGTTCCCGTTCCCGTGGGATTTCCGGGATTGCGTCATTTTCCCGGGATAAAAAGTAGCCTGTGTCCTTTCTCGGGTATCAAAATATCTCCATACCAAATTTCATGAAAATTGGTTCAGTAGTTTAGGCGTGATTGAGTAACAGACAGACAGACAGAGTTACTTTCGCATTTATAATATTAGTATGGATAAGCCAAGAAGTAAGATGTCCGAGGACTTAATAATTCACAATCATATCAAAAATTAAAAAAAAAATTATGTTAAAAGTGACATAAATGGCTTAGTCGCGATTTTCACCAGAACAAAGGACATATTTACAACTTTCCTTTAAACAAATTTCATATACTTATGTAAAAGTAGGTACCTATTTAGACATTTTTCATTATTTATAATCAAAATCATTGTTTTGAACTTTGTGCTAGGTGCGAAT
>CAJQZM010029433.1:3979-19065 GCA_907164665.1 Colias nastes | reverse complement strand
GGTTTTCCTTTGCAAACGCGGGCGAAGCCGCGGGCGGAAATCTAGTACTTAATAATTAATTAAACCTTACACATAATAAAAATATCTGTTCTGTACTTATAGTTCGTATCCTTAAGAATAAGAATCCCATCTAAAGGTATTATATCAACTTAAAAATTGCCAAACCCAACCCAACCCTGTACACATGTGCGTGTTTCGTCTCATTTGCCATACAGAAAGCTATATAAGGTTACAAATGGTAGTAATTAGTTTTCCGAGACGTGGTCCCTCCATCTTGGCGTAACGACGGGTTATGTCGGACGTAAGACGGTATTTGTGGTATGCAAGGCCTGCTTTGATGTATGTGTGCGAAGATGACAAGGAAAAGTATGGAAAGCTATTGTGGATAATGCCTAGGGCAATGTGTGTTTTTTGTAGGGTTGAAAAGTATGGAAACATGTATGGGTAGATATTGTGGGTAATGTCTAGACAATGTTTTTAGTAGGGTTGTTTTCTGATTGTTTTTATGTGTGTTGAAAAGGCTACGTAATTATAGAATTGTTTTCTTCTATTTATAAAGCGAGTTATTAGTTGTAAATATGTATCAGTGTAACAGTACTAATCATGTAGGATATTTTACAGGGAGAAATTTACATCATGATTTAATTTTAGTAATAGATTCCATTTTGACTATACAATGCATTCTTTATAGAAAAATTTAATCCTTGGTGATATAATATTTTAAAATGGTTACTTAAAATCCTAATAAAAAATTCCAGCAGATAGATTATCATGACGATCGGTATATAGGTATGTTAAACTTTAATATAAATAAAACAAAACTTATTATTTCGACGTTTACATTGAACAATACAATACAACTCTTGTAGTAAAGTTACCGGGTCCTTATATTAAATAAATTTTATTCCATTACTTAAGCGCTGAAAATTCAGTGGGCTGTACTCAAATAGAGTGAATATAAACTAGATATAAAGAAACCACATCAAATGGAATGGTTTTAAAATATAAAAAATAGGACAAGGTCAATTTACTCTTTTTGTGAAGATGTATTTAAGCCAGCAAGTAAAGGGGAAGAATTACTTAAGAATCGTCTAGATTTTAGAAAAATTTCTACGTAGGTATAGTTTATTGTTCCTTTCATTCGATTATCTCATAACATATGCATTATTGAAGACTTTTTGTCTGTAATTTGTGAATGATTTGATAAATCTAATTCCTTGCATATTCCGTTAAAATAGATTTTTGATGAAATTTTAAATAAGAAACATCCAAAACTGAAAACATAATTTATTACGGTTTGTATTATACCTACAATATTTTGTACAGGCTTAAATACTAAAGAAGATTTTAAAATTAAAAAATAAGCACTTAATTACTCACAAAATACAACGAAAAACTCATCATGTTATTTTGTACACGGAAAGTCAGTATACTTTATCTAATTTAACTAGTCGACACTAAAGACGAACGAGCCAGCGATGTAGTTTTTAACACAAGCAAGTTGTCTCAACTTCTGTAGTATCGAAAGATGAATGTATTTTCTTGTAACTTCTCGCCCCGGCTAACTCATTAATTTTGTTTCCGAGCTGTGAAAAGAATGAGCTTTAGCAGGTTAAGTCGAGCTGAACAAGCGAAGGCGTGGCGAAGCGTGTTTCGGTTTTTGGTTTGTGTGGTATGGGCTTTTTTGCATGGAATTGTAATAGAGTAATGGAGATTACGTACGAATATCTAGTAGAAATAATAAATAAGATACTTGTGAATATTATTCTTTTATTTAAATGGTTGAAAATGTATTAATAAAATATTATACGTAACTTACATGGTTTGGTACAGACCTAGATGTGAATTAATAACTGCTTGTATCGCCGGTGAAATTCGACTCTTCCATTCAAACAAACCTCACCTGCGTTCCATTCCACTATTGTGATAAAACATTGTACATTCGGCAAATCTGCATTGTAATACGAAATTCCTGTAAATCTATCATTGCTATACATTCGATATGACCCTTTACGTTCGAATAGATGTTGAACATACATAGATGTTGTTTCTACTTCTTTGAATATCGCTTCATAATAGCGATGTCAGGGTTTAACAAAACAACAATAACAAAACCGTGTTTTAAATCCGTCATAAAGCACACAATACCCAAATAAACGCAAAAATACAAGAGTGAATTTCTTTCATCGCGCGACAAAGGTAATCTCTAAATGTTATTAGCTCCGCGTTATATTTTAAGAGGAAAACGCTCCCAAATATTACCTTCGTACATTTTCCTTCCCCTTTCCATTACAGTGGCCTTTATTTTTAATGATAATACTTGGAAATCCATTAAACCGGTGACCACATGTGCGGCTGCAGTCGGGACGGTCCCGAAGCGTTAAATTTGAGGCGCGTGTCGCATACTAAGTCCCGACCTTGATCCCGTATCGACCCGACGTGGGGACACCCTACATTAGGTACCTACTTGACGACCTGGATGTTAGGAAAAGTTACCAACGTTAAGGCTGCTTGTATATTTTGCGTTCAAAGTCAATTGAGATGTTACACTTTGTATAATGAATTATGTAGAGATTGAAGGGAGTGGAGATCAATTTTCTTTACACGGTGTAGTCATTTCATATTACGTTTTGGTAAGCATCATAGAGATCTAGAGAGATGCCAATCGCTTGCGCTGAGTACGAAACCTGGTGTCTCATAACAAATTTACGCACACAACAGTAAACAAAATAAAAACAATACTTCGCGTTGTGTGCGTGTCATCACACAAAAATTTGAGAGCGAATATTCGTTCGCACACTAGATTGTAAGTGACGTAGGTACGTATACAGCACCACTACAGCCGCAAGATATGCGTTTATGATAGGGATTGCTTGTCGATAAAATGAGAAACGTTAAAATTAAAACAATTTATAGATATAGGCAATACAGTAACTAGGTAGAAATGGACACCTTGATGGTAGCATTCATGGTGATGAAGTCCATAAAGCATTGCCATTGACTTATTGTAAAGTAAAATAAGTATGAAATAAGTGACTTCTTTTTTTAATCCATGTATAATAATTACTATAAAATTATTGCTCGAGTACCTATCAAATAATAATAATACAATCAGATATTAAGCTAATAGTAATACATTATGATATGAAAATAAGGTAGTAAGGTAGTAAAAATCCGAATCTTATCGACATGGACACACTCGATTCGCATCCTTAACTAACGACCGCGAGCAGCGGCCGTACTACACGATTGTTAGCTTTAGTATGTTCATTATACACTGCGGTATTCGAACTCCGCGTTTGAATAGAGAAACGAACAGAAGAAGCATTGTAAACTATTTACATAAATTATTGTGACTGTCGTTCTGTCACATAATATAAAAGATAAGAAACCAAGAAATCACTACGTAATATTGTTTTTGAAATTTTAGTAAGAAAATCGTATAATTTTCAGTACTTACCGATGGCATGTGATTCCATTTGACTTAAAGATGCTGGTTTCACTTCGGTTTTTACAAACTTTAACGGAACAACACGGCATTGTCAAATAATACCCGGCCGACGGTCGAACGTCAACTGAATGCAACAAACAGCATGTGTTCTTTTTTTGGGCATATTGCTGCGACGCCGGCCCCGCCCCCTAACCATATCTCCCTTTAGTTTCTGTGATCTGTGGTAAGCATGCTGCGGTTTTTTTACCACTCTCCAAAAAAAATATTATTGCCTGTATTTGTTTGTATTCGTGCTTTTGATTAGCCAATGAAACTCTACTATTAACGAAATAAATTAGTTAAAATACATCTGTTTTATAACATAATATAAAGAGGAAATGGAACTTCGCTTATTAGTAGCTTCAAAGATTACACACACATAGACCATAAATTCCCATTACATGTTATTACAGAGTGCAAATTAATCAAGTTTAATTGAAGGTAAATTATATGGCACCTTAGTAATTTGAGTTATATTCAAATTCAGAGCACATCACTTATTAACAGCCTCTAATCTGATTGGATAGCTACTACACAAACATTCGCAATTAGCCTTCTGTCAACGTCAAAGTTATGTCAAACTTGTGATGAAAATCTTGATCCAATATTATTGCTTCCAATAATCACTAAAGTTACTGTGACGTCAGAGATTCGCCATTTTGTTGACAATTAAATTGACAATGGTGGATAGTTGAAAATGTTGGTTCAAAAAATTTGGCTTTACCTCTCGACTCTGTTTATTTTTAATTACGGCAATTTTTTATTGGGTAATAATATTAATATAGCCCTAATTGCTTGAAGGCGTTTATGACTACCAGTAAACTTTGACTGATTTCCATCAAATAAGAAGTAGGTATTAACAATGTTAATATACCAATTTATTATTGGCACATAAGTGCCTTTAATTTTTTTTATATAATATTAATATGTTATAGTTTTACAGTTGACCATATTGTGTTACTATCACGCCTTATGCTACGCTTATATACCTAAAATTTAAATTCCGATTTCGGAACGAGACATAGACCATTATATTTCATATAAACAGCAAAAATATTCCAACTTAAATTACTAAAACAAACTCTACTTACAAAAAAGCAAAAAAATTAACTGCATTCTAAAAAAAATATAACACCAATGCCGAGATTCCATTATTAGAATCACTCGTGTTTGCAAATTACATTTTTATGTCGGAGAACATTTTTCGTATTATGAAAGAATTAGTCCTCACCAGCTGAACTACTGACCTGAATGAACGAATAAAATGAACTTTTTGCACCTGAAATAGCAGGTGAATTTTAATACCCATTTTAAGAGTTGAGGGCGTACTTCGTACTTAGTGCAAATTCATAGTAAGCGATTTTTATAATACCTCTCTACCTGGGGTGGAGCCAAATTGTGCTCACAATTATATAAGTTCATTTTAGCTGTTAAGTTGCTAGGCAACGGTGTTTTATAACTATTCGCTTTCTGACGTTACGCCGTTAGTACACCTACGCATTCGCGTGCGGCAGCGAATCTCTGCGAAACTACTGCGTAGCGAAATATCTGCGGAACGTTAGTACACAGCAATGTTTTCGCAACTTTTTCGCAATGCTTCTGTGTAATGGCCATTTCGCAGTTCCTTGCGAAACAATACTGACAAGGACGCAACTATTTCATCTATCTATGTGCTAGAGTGATACATATCATATGCGAAATCCTGCCACACTACTGACAGATTTTTCGTTGTTTCGCTGCCGCACGCGAATGCGTCGGTGTACTAAGGGCGTTATTAGAGCGGTACATTTACATCAAACGAGCGAATGCTCATTCTAGCCCCACTATGTCAATTTATTTTAGTGTAAACAGGCGTAGTGCATTCTTTCGTTGTTCTTAGTGCATTCGAAAAGATTCTAAGCAATGTTCTAATACTGATCAACAATGAATAAGAGTTTTCGTTTACACTAAAAGATCTCGAAATAATGCTCTTGCTCTAGCTCTATGTTGATTGAAATGTACCGTGAGGGAATTGTAGAAAAATAACTTAAGAGGAAATTTACAATACTAAAATGTGTTGACACAATAACTAGATGCAAACAAAACCACGCGTCAAAACTTACTTATTAATAAACTCATATAGAAGAGTTCATTTATAAACGCCAATGGCTCTGCACCGTCCATGTGGATTTTATTAAGGCGTCCCAAATTGGGGAGTTTTATTCGCAGCCATCTTCCAAAATGATTTATTGAATTGCTCTTTGCGTTTGACTTGAATACACGAATAAATATTTATTGGCTTATTAATGTGCGAATGGACGTGCAATTTATTTTTATTGTAATTATTTTCGGTGAAACTTTATCGTGTGTGAATTAGGGTATTCTTGTTTGGTGAAAATTTTCGAAGTGAGGCATATTGTCACAAACGATTTATCATACTAATAATGAAAGCTTGTATGTACTAGTTCGTTACTCTTTCACGCAGAAACAGCTAATCGAATCTATATGAAACTTGGTAGTAATAGATTATAGTCTGGATTATCAGATAGGCTACTTTTATCGGAGTAACACACAAGAGAAGCTGCGGGATAAAGCTAGCAAATCATTCAGATACTTCATTCCTCACAGGGGAGAGAGGAATATAGCTTATTTGAATGACCTCACAAACAGGAAATTTCTATCAAATCAAGCAGATGACAAAGCGTTGGATTTTGTGTCTAGTACGGATATATGTCTCACACACAGAGGTGTGTGAGACATATCCGTACTAGAACGGAACTCTTTCCGTGTACACGTGTGATGTAATAACACGTGTGTATTTTCTGTGTAACACACGAAGTTAATTAGCTTTTTCTATTAAATTTTAAAGAAGATGGGGTGTGATATTCTATGTGTTACAGAAACATACATTAAATTGTATTACCATTTAAATGAGAGTTCGACATTATAATCTCAATTTGACACATTTGGGGACTATAAAATAATTTTAATTTAATATACGAACAAACAAAAATTATTTATTGTGCACCACAGAAAATTACAAAAGAGAATAAACAATAAGTCAAAGAGTCTTATCGCTCAAACAGCGATCTCTTCCAGACAACCTGGTGGACAAGGAGACACAGTGTATTATCTGTGGTATTATATCTACTTACTTAATATAATGTTTTTATGGTATGTGACAACTGGCAGTACAATTAAGTATTTGAATATACATAACTAAATAGGTAATATTTTCTTTGTCTCGATCCCAAAACTAGACAAGTCATGCAAGCAAATCCAGGCGTAAGCTAAACTATAACAGTGATGTATGAATGAGTTTTCCGTCTCGAAAGCGTACAATATAAGCAATAGCTTATATTGTTCCTTTATATAAGTTTTCTTTATGTTATAACGAGTTCGGTATTGATCATTGTTGTAAGAAATTTCATTACATTAATATTATTACTTGGGCTTTGCTGTTATTAATTTGATGGCATATAAATTATTCGTTAGCTTTCAGCCCGCGACCTTGCTCGTTTTGAAGTATTTTTTCAAGCGTTTAATACGTGACAAATGGCCCCCTTCAAGACATTATCAAAAATGAATAAGGCGTGTTAGATTAATAGGTAAAAGACAAACGAACTTACAATATACGAAAGTCCATAAATTCGACCATTTGTATATTGTTATATTTTGTTATTTGTTACTCATTTCACAAGATTCACGTAAAGTGTCATTCACACTTCTGTTTTTACTTCAGGGTGTAACAAATACCTACTCATAAAATATTCTCTCTTTTAGTAAAGTCGGATAAAATGCTAATTCACGGTCATACATACTTAATAATACCTTTTAATACTTGTTTCCAATAACTATCTACTCACGCTTAAACGCTTCATAGAATGACTAGCTTTCCGCCCGCGGATTCGCCCGGGTTTTCAAAGAAAAACCCGCATAATTCCCGTTCCAGTGGGATTTCATAAAACCTATCCTATGTGTTAATCCAAGTTACCCTCTATATGTGTGCTTAATTTCATTGTAATCGGTTCAGTAGTATTTGCGTGAAAGAGTAACAAACACACACACACACATCCTCACAAACTTTCGCATTTATAATATTGGTAGGATTTATAACACAATAGTCTATTAATTTAACAGCTACAAAATTAACTATTGTTCAAAATGCTTCCATTTCACTTGGCTAAAGAATTAAATTCTTCAGTAATAAAGGGTACTCGACTATATAATAGAGTAGAATAATCTCTTGACCTGTTTTAGTCTGCATATTGAATGGGCTCGTTCGATAGTCATTCGGAAAATATAAATTACTTGAACAATTTAGAATGTTCGAGAAGATTAGCGAAGGTTATGTTAGGTTGTAGTTATATAGTTAATACTTTTAGTATAAGGTAAAGATGGTTAACATGATTTAATTTTTTTCCAGGTACACCATAGCTCATGAGTCTTTATCGTATGAATTATTTCGTTGTTGTTGTAAATTTTAGAGATATTTGTATTATGTATAGCGATTCATTTCTTAAGAACTGTCGCCTTGCTAGCGTGTAATTCTTACGGCCATTATGAGATTGGTTGGATCTCTGGGGAGATTAATTAAGGAAAAATGTTCCTGTCAGTTAGAAGTACTTAGAACATAGATAGATTATGTGTTACGAAATTTTTCATTAAAACAGATACTTTGGTTATTTTTTTAATAAGATTTAATGACTAACTGTCTGTGGGTTTATTCATGTCTGTTCAGATGAAGTTGAATAAAACTACAAATAGACAAGCATAGTCACGGGAGAAAACTAGTCCATCATAATAGCTCATTACTCTTCGTGAAAAGCGAGCGCAAAATTTTGCTTACAACAGACGAAAAATTAGTCCATTTTTCAAAGCCGTTCAGAGCTGAAGACTAAAAACTTTAATGCGAAAGTTCAAGCTCATCCCGCAGGTCAACTAGCAAACAATCTCATAAACTAGGTCGCTACTATGACATGTTGTGACATTTGACTACGGCACTAACATAAAACCAAACTATCAGTTACAAACTACATTACGCGTTTCGTATTACGACTCCCGGGATGGTGTCATACAAAACTTACGACGTATGCCGCGTAATGCGATACGTGCGTTTATAATTAAACACAGTACGGGGTCACAGGTTGATTAAAATGATAGTGTTTCACATTTTCATTAACTACATTACTTGTGACGAACATGACTGTGCAAATATAACGATGTCGCAGTTGAAATACTATAATTAAATGTACTTTCGTGTTCGCTAACAAGGAGCTTGTCTGTTGTCTGTGTGTGGAATAAATGTAAAAATATAACAAGTTATGTAATTAAATTGAATAATAGAGATATTTTTATCATCGTGGAATATAAATTATGGATAAATTATTGGAAAGTATAGAATTATGTTTGTATTACTGTAGCGACATTCATATCAATGTTAATAGGAAAATCCTATAACTATTACTATAATCTACTATAATCCTATGTTACTGTTTCACGCCAATACTATCTACTAAACCGATTACAATGAAATTTAGCAAACATATAGAGGGTAACTTGGATTAATACATAGGATAGGTTTTATCCCGGAAATCCCACGGGAACGGAAACTTAGCGGGTTTTTCTTTGAAAACGCGGGTGAAGCCGCAGACGGAAAGTTAATAACTTAATACGACTAAACTAATCAGCTTATTCAAAACGAGAATAAATAAGTAGTTTTGCAGTTTTTCTTGCTTTGTAAAATATTAGAGATTTAAGATCGGTTTTAATATTCATAAGAACACAGTATTTGAAGCTCTTACGGCTTTTTAAAATTAGATACTTGTCATTTCAGATAATCTCATTATTCCTTACAGGAATTTTACTTTCATTAATGAATCTCCGAGATTAAGAAGGACTAGAGGCTGACGTTAAAAGTTTTCAACTTCTTTAATTTAACCTCAAAATTACGCTAAATATAATTTATATTCTATACGTGAAGAAAAAGTTCTAAAAGATTCAGTGGAACATTGTCAGTTGCATCAGCTGCTCCCCGCGGTTTCACCCCCGTGGCTCCACTCCTGTTGGTCTTAGCGTGATGATATATAGCCTATAGCCTTCCTCTATAAATGGGCTATCTAACACCGAAAGAATTTTTCAAATCGGACCAGTAGTTCTTGAGATTAGCGCGTTCAAACAAACAAACTCTTCAGCTTATAATATTAGTATAGATAGACGTTGGTAAAAATAGTGTAGTGTTACTTAGTCTACTGACAAAAATATATTTACACAAAAATAATATCTATGACTCCTAATATCTATATTATTTCGATCCTAAAGATTGTTTAATTGTTGAGGTTTGGCTCGAGTCGATTCGGAAAGCAGTATCTATGGAGAAGAACCGGCAAGAAACTCCATAAATATTATTATTATAATATCCATAAATAAATTATTATTATTATAATATCTACATCCAATCTAATCTATGTAGTTATGTTAGAAGTAATAAATATGGTGGAAATCAAACCTGCTTTGATATAGTAAACAATATAATATCACCATCAATCATTTGTTTACCTGCTGCGTAAATGCAGGTTTCCTATCAGGGTATGCGCAATAATCCTTTATATCTTCTTGTTCTTAGCTAATATCTATATATAAGATGAAAAATCTATTTTACTTTTGCCAGTCATGAACACGACATAATATAACGTCGAAGTCCCAAACTAAATAGCTACCACTGCCTAAAACATTTCTCTTTCTCTCACGTTAAACAAACAAGCCAGAAAATTATCCATCACGAGCGATACCCGTCACATTCAACTACGCATTTAAAATGTAAATCGCATACTTATCCCACTTTTTGCGAAATATTCAAACAAATTTATTCACCAGGAAAAACAGGGGCGTATCGATCGGCTGGCAAGAGGGCTAATATTAAAAATCATCCCACAAACCCTTCGGAATGCTGTTTTTACAGGAATCAGGGCAAACGTAACGAGATAAACACCTTATGAAAATATAAATGAAACAGAAAAGGGAATTTCATTGGATCCTATTTGTAAATGAGGTAGCTATGTACATTTTTAGATGCTTTTAAACTAGAAGCTGCAAAGTTTGTTCTAATATGTGTACTTTTATTTTTTGTACTGTGCTCTCATAGTTATTTTCATTGCACTGTTTTGTTGATTTCACAAAGTTGTTCATTGTCTTGTGTAATATGCAGAGTAGGTAATTATTTTTAAGTAGGTGCCTTATTAATTAAATGATTCATTGAATTAAACATTTTTTTCGAATATAAACAATGCAACTGTGTGAAAACTTGAGAAGAAGAAAACATTATGCTGCTCACATAGAAATTGTACATACATAACACCAACATTCGATGCATAAAAAATATTAAAAACAAATTACAAAATGCAAATGCAACAGATAACACATAACACAGAACAAAACACAATAATTTTCATCACTTTATTACATGAAATAGTAACTTTATTTTCCCGTATTTCGCCACGTCTTTGGAGTAACTGGATATTCTTTATACCCTGGTACTTCTACTGTTAATCTGCTATCTGTTAATTGACGCAGGGCTCTGTGGCTTCCCGATACAGGTTTTAAAAAGATGTTCTTCATATCAAAGATCATATAACCCTCCACCATGCAGGTCTTTAGGATATGTAACTGTACTGTACTACAGTACGTATAGATGTAGAATTGCACTGGCTCACCACTACACTCAATAGTGCGGGAACACGTCCATTCCAGTCCGGCATCGGCCGTCGACTGACTAATGACAGCTAATGACAGCTATGAGCTATCCCCACCACTGGTGTACGTGAGACAATGTATATATCTGTTTCACAGATACACTACATCCCTTCCTTTTTCAAAATTAATTAATTTTCACTCCAAATAATCACATAATGAAAAATTATAGAATTATACAGTTATCAAGTTATCAATCAATAATTCCCAATAGAACTTGAAACCTAAGTTAATGAAGAACTCTTAAAATCAGAACATACTTATCAAACCTACTCGTTTGATACTTGATTGACTCATTCCGTACTAGCTTCCACCCCTGCCCTTCCTTTTCAAAAAAAATTTTCTATTCAAACGAATATTGTATAAAAGTGTATAACATTATCGAACATTTTATAAACAACGCCTATCTTTTCAAAGTGATTAGACATTTTGTAGGATTCGACAGTTCAACAAATTTAGACAGTTATGGAAAATGTGACATTGGTATCTAAATTTACAAATTTTGGCTTGCTCAGAAAATAGGGCAAAACTTATTATTAAACATCATATTTTACTACCTAACTTAAGTTTAAAGTATCTACTTATCTTCAAACTTATTAACTTTATTCTTTTTTTTTTTATATATCGGCAAATTTGTAAGTGGCCAAGATTCCGTACTGGTGAGTGTACACCACCAAATTCAATGCTACATGTTTATATTGATTACTCAAACTACAAATGTCTCAACGTTTAGGATTTGCGTTCTGAATTCTAAAGCTACACAATTACCTACCGAAAACGTGTTCAGTTTCTTCTTTAAACCAATTGACGATCTGACGATAATATTATTATGTAGACGTAGAGTCGCCAATAACCGTGCTATTTTTGTATTATTTGTGTAAATAATCTAAATATCTTAATCTTCAACAGACCCAAACATTCATGAGATCTAAGTACCTTTTGTTTGAATTCTAAATTACCTTAAACAATAAAAATGAACAACCTTCAAAAACCAATTCAAGATACGTATTCTAATTCTGTAATTATCTGTTAGATTTTATTATGAACTGCGTAAATAAGAAAGTATTAAATTATCCGAGTATTAAGTGTTTCGATTTACCTTTTATTCGATTAAATTAAACCTGCCTCTTTTTTCATAGTCAAGGCACTGTACACCACATATTTTTCATTAAATAAATATTAAAGTAAAATGGAAATCACGTCTTAAATAAAAGTTACGAAAAGCTTATTAAATCTCTTGATGCAACTACTTAACGCATTACTTTTCATCTTTATTCGAGTAGTAATAAAGCTGTCTTTGCATAGCATGTCATTTCGATTTGTCACGGGTAAGATCTATCGACTAGTACGTACTAGTACTTAGTACTAACGCGGGTAGTCAAGAAACCAATTCAAAATAATTCGCAAATGGTTTTTCATTATAATATAATATGGACAAGTGAATGTTTATCGTTTACGTTCAATTCAATGTCTTTCTTTGCTAGTGTTAACTTGCTAGTTACAAAACCGTTAAGAGTCCTAATACAAAATTGCGCTGGACGAAAGCTATTATTTTTACGTTTGAACGCGATCATCGTGTAGTCGAGTAGCAAAGGCTGAAAGCGCTCAAAGTGGAAACATTATAGGACCTTATTATCTCGTTATCGTCTACTCCACCAATTCTAATCTAGTATCGTGGGCTTCCCGACTACTACGCGCGGGAAAAATGTACTTTAGTAATTTTGTGTCTGACGGAGCAGCGCAACACGTCCTACTCCCTAAAGCGCGGAGCGCGGTCTGCCGTAACAGCGTTTGCGCTCCCGTATATAATCGAAAATTCTAGAGAACTTTAAAATATTCCATTACTTTCATAAATCATATAATATGTATTTTTTTGATTGCAAATTTTTAAGCATAAATCTATCATTTAATGTGTATTTTTTATTTATTTTTTACTCTGTTGTATGTTTTAGAAATTCGACGCCAAATACACATAAAATTTCATCAAAGTAAGGCTATTTTAACTTAGATTTTCTTTGAACTTTTGAATAAAAGTACTTAAATTGCCTCGAACATATTTTAGGATGTCTCAGTGTCTTTACTGTTGTATATTTTATATGAAAACTTCTTCTTTTAAATTTCGTGTAAACTACAAAGACACGAACGTCCCGCATGGAAAAAATTGAAACACGCCTCAGGTTATTGGCTATTAAACAAACTGGACAATGAATATCAATAAATTGTCTCGAACATATTTTAGATATTGAATGAATCTTTAATTTAATATAATAAAACACATTGTTACTAATTTAGTTTTGTTAAACGAGCGCCTAAAGAATTACAGAAACAAGTCAAAATCACTCTAAAATCGATATGGACTCTTAAGTTGTTACATATTTAAATTCATATTATCATCATTATTTGCGGAATGTAATTACAAAGATATTACCTATATACAAGTTATAAGGATTCTTATTCCTTCCACTCGTAGTTGAGCGAGAAATTATTTATATTTTAAATTACATTAAACAATATTAGGTAGATATGTCGCACAACACTAATTCCTGTTATTTCGATACATAACGAATTTACACTAATAATATTATTATTGCAAATGTATGTCCAATATGATGTCAATAATTAATTTATTATTTATTAATTATTATATTTTGTGATTTATAAAGTCACAGGATTGTTTTTTAATTATTAACCAATTTATCAACCCTGTCTGCAATATATTTATAGGTAGTTGTTTAAAATTGTCTGGTATTTTACTGTAGATTGTAATACTTCTAGAAATTAAACTATTTTTGCAGTAGGTATTAACTTTACACGTCGCTAATATAGTTTATTCTGATATCTGGTCATAATTTGAGTATTTATTCCTCCTTCCTTCCTTTTTTCGTGTAATTAATATGAAAGACGTCCTTACGCCACAGGATTTTTTTTTTATATCATGAATTACTGATGTAGAACATCAGTAGGTTCCAAACTACGTGAAATACTAGTAATATCACACGAGATAATAATTATATAACTGCGTATAACGTTGGGTTAAATTTAATGTAATAAGATTTAACTACACACTGGTTTTGTACGTTACAACCTACAACAAAATCTGTTCAGTATTACCAACATTGTGAAGTTACTACAGTTTGAAAACCTAATTTATTTTTCTAATTGCACACTCAATGTGAAATATTGTCTACTGACCGTTTTATGTGAATGATTGCAATACAGATTAGTTTGGTACCAGTCACCCAGTTACATGTCACCCTGGATTCCGATGAGCACCGGCTGGACGTGTTGACACGTTGCTCGACGTGGTAGCGGACACCAGGCATGGTGTCGCGGAGCCAGGTGTGATGTCACGGTACCTAGGAGGGTATCGTGTTGCGTACCTGATGCATGACGCTCGAAACTTGACGCTCGAAGCACGACGCTCGATTCTACTCGACTCGTGCGGTGCACGACGCGATGACATGACGTTCGAAGCGGTGGTGAGAGCGGCAGCGCCATCCGTGCTGCGCAAGGTGAAGTTGCCCGCCTGCTGGAACTTGTCGACCTCGACACCTTACCTTTGGCACCAACCAAAGAGTGACACGTAGAATTGTTGGATACATTTTCCCATTTAAAACGTTCGAATGTGAAGCAGCCTCGTCTCCCATTCTCTCTGTTCTCCCATTTAAGGAATGTCAATTTTTCCTATTCAAAGGAAACCCATACCTCCTATTTAAAGGAAGTCCATACCTTCTATTTAAAGGAAATCAATACCTCCTATTTAAAGGAAGTCAGTACCTCCTATTTAAAGGGCATCAATACATCCTATTCAAAGGAAGTCGCTACCTCCTATTTAAAGGAAGTCATCTTTCTTTCTTTCTTTCATACC
>CAJQZM010029424.1:0-27580 GCA_907164665.1 Colias nastes | reverse complement strand
GGACGGAAAAATAATCCCCCGAATACCACACGAGCTTCAAAATTATCTGGCATTTCCCTCAAGGTTCCCTGCAAACAAGTAAAGTCGTCAAGTTTTTCAGGAAAAATAACTCGCGCTTCGCGCTCGTGATTTTTTAACCTTGACTAAAAACTTGACTCCTTCATTTGTTTGCAACGAACCTATCGGAAAATACCCGATAATTTTGAAGCTCTTGTGGTATTATAAGTGAAAATTAAATTTATTCGTTCAATAAGAAATAATCGGGTGGATCGATGGTTGATTAAATTTTATTTTTATATTTACACTTACCATAATCGTAGATACAAAAATCATAAAATGTTGACGTCATGCTTTATGAAATTCTCGTAAACATGAACTGCTCACGAGTCACGACATTCATTTTTTTAAACTAATAAATAATAATACGATGTTTGCATTATTATTTATTTACATAAGATGTTCTAAAACCATAGTAATTCTGGATCAATTCACAACAACAAAAGCACGAAAAAAATCAAGTAAAACTTGTCTTTTGAAAATTTTGAAAATTGATCCACAATACGCAGGAAATAAAGCTTTAATTTTTTTATGACGTAACATAAAGCTGTGTACTCACCGCTCACGTTCCAAGCGCCCTCGATCTGGTAGGACGCAGTGGCCGCTCCGAACTTGAAGCCCGCTGGGAACTGCTTCGCTGAACATGTCAGTGTCAGTGCACTGAAACCAAAACGATCATCATCAAGAGACAAGAGATTATATTTGTTCCTAGTGCACATACGTATTAGCAAGTACCTAATGAAGGTTTTTAAATCAGTACGCTAGCAACGTGCGATTTAGAAGAACATTTGGTTTCCTTACCTTGTTTTCTATGACCGATGGGAGCATTGTAGATGTAAAAATTTCACTCAATTGATTAAAATTAGTAAAGAAAATAAATTTATTATTTTCAGGTACCTACTTGAATGCGTATGGTCGTTACTAGACATTTGGAATATTATGTATGTGATAAAAAATATCATTAGTAAGTAGGTTTCTCATAGCGCAGTGCCTCTAAACTTACGGATCTATATTTTTAGCAGGTATGGATAACAGTCTACATTATTTTTTATTATTAATTACCTTAATTATGAGATTTATTTGTAAATAAATTGATTTATAAATTATTAGGCTAATACTTAAGCACACTATATTATTATAAACTTATGTTAAGTATATTATCCTTTCTGTTATTAATATTATCTACAGTTTAGCATACGCTAAGTCTAAAAAATTTCGTTACATATTATATGTAACTTTGTTGTACCTAATGTAATACTACCTAATGTAATGTATGTTTAAGCTTAAAATTA
Source organism: Colias nastes (assembly GCA_907164665.1). Taxonomy (NCBI): domain Eukaryota; kingdom Metazoa; phylum Arthropoda; class Insecta; order Lepidoptera; family Pieridae; genus Colias; species Colias nastes. The sequence continues at coordinate 26,231 of CAJQZM010029424.1, read as the reverse complement.
TGCTAATAGATTGCTGAATCCATTTATACTATTTCTGTTTAATTGTCTGTATATTTGTTACTTTATTTCGCCTCTTGATTATTATTTCACATATTTTTATTAATATTAAATAATTTCACTAATAACAATTTCATAAGTACAATCATTTTAACAATAATAAAAAAAATATTTTCGAATATCGACAAATACATTGTTTAAAAAAAATAAACAGATATTTACTTACTTACCTTATAACAAATACAAGTATTAGAGCACGCATGTTGAATGTTAAATTAAATTAAAATTTTGCAGTCTCAACAGAGACTGTTATGAAAATAAAATTGCGCTGAAATAAATAAGAAATCTATGCCGCTGTTGTAAACCTTCTAAAGAGCCGGGATGATAAAATTTAGCGATAACTTCTGATGTATCATAGATATATAATTTGTGATCAAGTGAGTCATTTATTTATTTATTATTCATATATTAATAGAAACAAAGAATGGTATAGTGTCTGTAAGTTGTATAATTACAAAAATATAATTGAACTAACTAGTTGTCCCAGCAAGCGTTGTTCTGCGTTGTTCTGCCTTTATGGTTATGAAAAATAGATGTTAGCCCATTTTCCGACCTACCTGACCGATATTATGCAAACAAAATTTCACGAGTATGGTAACTGACATTGTGACACGAGAATTTCATATTTATCTAGTTATATAGAGATGACAATAAGCAAAACAAATTTCTAAAAATATATAATCTATTGCACGCCTCATAAGCGAAGCGTTGAGGTGGGTACTACTGTCACTTCGCGCAAAACATCTGATTTTTCAAACTTAAAATGTCTTTATGTATCATAACACTATTTTTAACATTCATGATATTTTTGATGTCATTTTTGTTATTTAAACTAGTTAAAAAACAGTTTAAAAAAGTTCTGTCTTGGACGTCCGTGTGTCTGTATGTGCGGAGGATTTTCTTGTTAACACGATAGCGACCGAAATACTTTACTAATCGAGTCTTTTTTTTTTCTCTTACGCTTGAGTATGCTCAGGAATAGAACCCTTTCATTTTTCAGGGTCTGATTCGATGTGGTTTAATTGTTATTAAATAAACAAAAAAAAATATCGACTGAGATTATGAGGCGTGCACTTTTGGATTTTCCAAACTTTTTGTATGATTGTACATGATATAAAGTTAAATAAGAACAAAACAATAAAATTGGCCTATAAGGGACTTAAGTAACTTATCTAAGTAAGTAACATAAGTACACTACTTCAAACAAACTTTAAAGTTGGCGTGTAATGTGCGTAATGCACTTTATTATTACAAATACAACTTTTCCAACTTTTAGATAAGTTTTAGCTTATAATGGTCTCGGAAATGGTGGCTCTTACGTTAATAAGTATTTTTATAGTTAACCTGCTCTACAATTTTTCTCTCAACTAACTTTAAACAAAAAACGTACTGTTTTTGTGATCTTTGACCTCAACTATTTGCCTGGTATCGAAGGGCATATTAGATTTCATTAATGGTGTTTTGAACAATCCTCTGTGCTGGGTGCGCATAATTGTACCTTCACTACTTTCTTTGGCCTAATTTCAGTATAAATTAAAAAGTAAAAGTAGAGATCGTGAAATAAAGAGCAAAAAATATCCCCAAAGTTTGTAACCTGTGAATGTCTATAAAATGTATATTATATTTTATAGACTTAGGTATTTATTTTTTTATACTTAAGTAATATAAATTTAAATAATAGTCAGTGTTGTAAATTATGCTTAGGTAATCTCTAATCTTATCCATATAATTCGTAATTTTATTATAGTGTAGTAGTTGAGAAAACAGTTGTTTTAAAACAATCGGACTTAATAAATCATATAAATAATGAACCTACTTATAGCAGAATGTTCACTAAAAATCCTTAAAATGTATCCTAATTAAAACTTTTAGGCCAAACTAAAATAAATATGAAAATTATAACAATTTTTTTATTGAAACTTTCTTAAATCTAACACAAAAACAATTCCGAATCAGAATTCCGATATTTAATTCTCGTGGAAGGCTGGGTGTTTTGTAATGTATATTTTATAAAACATACTTACTTACATAGCCTCTATATTATCTATTGCATTAATTAAATATGATGCACGACATTTAAAAATTAAGAAGTTAGTAAAGTATAAAAGTATAATGCAGATAAGATGCGCACTAATAAATGCAACCACTACACCTCTGCCAGACAACCCGAAAGAGCAAGATAGACTGTATATCAAAAAACCACCTGTTCTAAAATTATCTCTCGAAAACGTTGCTACCTCCTATACTATAATAGAAAGATAGTAGGCAAATAGTAGGCAACTTCACAGACATTGTCACATGACATTTAATAAACTTATGGATTATTATCTTATATATAAAATTCTCGTGTCACAATGTTAGTCTGCATACTCCTCCGAAACGGGTGGACCGATTCTCATGAAATTTTCTGTGCATATCGGGTAAGTCTGAGAATCGGCCAACATCTATTTTTCATATGTACCACGGGCGAAGCCGGGGCGGACCGCTAGTAACTTTATATAATTTTGTTTAGTCATTTTAGTGGACATTTACAACGTGATTACAATATAAAATTTCTTAATACATAATATTATGTAATGTACAGATACAAAGTCTAAATATTATCTTAGACTGTCCGATGTAATCCACTGTATTTTTAGAGATAAGAAAATTAATAATAATAATTAATATAGTTATCTTATTGTCGGAGGCCAAGACTCACTTTGGGTCCCTGCGCCACTCTAGTAAGTAATTAATATAGTTAAAAAACATCTTAAACTCATGAAATTATAAGGTATATTGTTATTGATAAGTGTACGAAGTTTGAATTAAATCTGTCCGCTTGCAGCGAATCAAAATCGAGTTTAAAGGAGTCGGAGTCATTCAAATAGGTGCCTGTATCGGTTATTATAATATACAAAATTCAGGTGAAGCTAATGTTCCAGCAGCCGCCAGCGAGGGGGGTTCTAGTGGTGGGCCTGGAAACGGCCATCTGCTGGGCGGGACACGCGGTAGAGTCGTAACCGTTCCCGCAGTTCCGCCCAGGCCCCAGAGCAGCGCGATGGAACATAGTGGGGTTTTCTTCAGTAGTAATCCGACATAACCACGACTCCCTAGAGGCTAGAGTCGGGGGTATCTATGAAGATTACCCCACTATAAAAAGGTGAAGGTAATAAAAGCGTAAGAGGGATGTTAAAATCATTTGCGGATATTTCCGCTTGTATTCGTTTCATCACAAAATTACGCGGTAAATATCGCAGTGGTTTTGTCGTAGTGCTGTCTAGGCCTAAAACTGTTATCTCTTCTTATCTAATATTTCTTAATCTATATTAGTATATAAATAAAGTTGTATTAGTGATTACTGATTACAGATTAGTTACAACACTTACTATTTACTATTCACTACATAGTATAAAACAAAATCGCTTTCTCTGTCTCTATGTATGCTTAAATCTTTAAATCTACTGCGTTTTTTAATAGATAGAGTGATTCAAGAGGAAGGTTTAAGTATAATATAATTTATTAGGTTTTAGACAAAACGGGCGAATCCGCGGGCGGAAAGCTAGTAATAATTAATTAACAGAAATAAAATATTAAATGCAAACTAAATTTATTTTTATTCATGTAAGCTTTTATAAGTATTTAATAGTAATTCCTTTAATACTATCACCGATTCGGAAGGTTGCTTCTAAGGAGAAGAAACGGCAAGAAAGTAAAAAATACTAACATTTGTTTATATTTGCAATTCGCTCATGTCAATTCAGTTCCTCTTTTTATCATATAAATGCCTAATTTATTTGAAATGTATTTCGTTAAACCGTATAGGTATAAGATAAACACTAAAAACTAATTTTGCATCAATAATAATTAATATATTTCCATTTCATTATGTTTATCAGTAATTGGGTATTTCTTTTCACCATTAAACAAAATAATTCATTTTAATTTTTTATTATTTTAAGCAAAGACGTATATATCTATTCATATAATAATATTATGTTAGCTTAAAAGAGCGAAAATTTTTGCCGCTTACTTAGTGACCGAAAACATAGGCCATAATTCAATTGTTTCAAGTGATAAAGGCCATTCTCATGGTAAATCAATTAATCTTCAACGTTTCACTGTAAGTAGTAACTATTTAGTAGTTATCTTACCATAAGTTAGGAATCGAATCTTGTATTCACTTACTGTATTCGATAGCGAGTAAGCATAGATTTAAGTTAATAATTATTCTACGATCGAAACTGTATTCTCCAGAGCGTCTGTCAAATAAGTTATTGATTCCGATTACGTATATAAAACGCTACAAGACGTGACAGTCAGATTTTTATATTTTTTCTACTTTAAGACCGAAATAAGTTTTCTAAGTGACCGCTAGAGGCGCTGCCTGCCGTATAATTTTTTAAAGAATCTTTATACTTTTTAGTATATATATATCTGTAGTACTAGTTATATGGTCACTCCGTAAACGTAGCGGGACTTGCAAGATACGTTTACGCTACAAATTCCAATATTATCTATACGTGCTCGCCCTATAAAACGCGTCACGGCTTTTCTTGTGCGTTGTCTTGTGAGCGTTTTCATTCGAGCCATCTCACGAATTTTGCTATGTATTTTTTTCGCTTTTTAAGAGGACGTATCACGTATCATCAATCAATCATCATCATATCATACATATAATAAAATCGTAGAAAAGTGATGTCTGTACAATGAAAATATTAAAAAAAAACTTAGCAGGTGTTATTATTAAATCGATCCTGAACCCAAAACTGTAGTTAAAAAATTTTTTGTCTGTTTGTCTGTTTGTCTGTTTGTCGGTTTGTCTGTTTGTCTGTTTGTCTGTATGTTCGTGCACGCTAATCTCAGAAACGGCTTATCCGATTTAGATGCGGTTTTCACTAATATATTGTGGTAAGCTTCACTTAACACTTAGTGTTTATTTCATGTCAATCGGTTCATAAATAAAAAAGTTATGACCATTTAAGTAATCACGGCGAACATTTGCTAAGGCATTCTATACATGAATAACTTTATTACGTAAATTATACGCTAAAGTTATTCCTTGACATGTCCAGATGATCATATCGAAAGTACCGTGGGGGGGGGGGGGTTTAGCTGAGGGGGTAGTAGGGGGGATCAAAGGACCTTTATTTCGATTTTTGCTCATAAGTCTAAAACCTGCACAAATAGCATTATGGTTACTTCTAGGTAAATTTTCTACATAAAATGTCTTTTAAATTATGTCGTAGGTATTATATTTTTAACCCCCAACGCAAAAAGAGGGGTGTTACGTCCGCTATGTGTGTTTGCGTGTCCGTCTGTGCAACCGTAGCTCGCTAACGGGTAAAACGAATTAGATGCGTTTTTTTTTTGTTACATTAGTTGTTCTTAGGTATAGTGTATCAAAATCGGTTCATCCATTTATTATATATAGGGGTAAAAGTGGGAATGGAAAAAATGAATGTTGTCAGTTATACCCAAGTGATATAGGTATCAAATGAAAATAGACGACCTGTCAGAAACAATTAGTCAAATTTTATCAAAATCGGTTCATCCATTTATTTTATATAGGGGTAAAAGTAGGAATAAATAAATGAATTTTATCAAATATACTCAAGTGACGTATCTAATGAAAGACATGACGTGTAAAGTACAATAAGACATATTTTATCAAAATTGGTTCATCCATTTATTGGATATAGGTATAAAAGTGGGAATAAAAAAATGAATTTTGTCAAATTGGGTATATTTGACAGTGGCATATCAAATGAAAGGGCATGACATGACGTGAGAAGTATAATGAGGCATCTAGGTATTTAATCAAAATCGGTTCATCCATTTATTGGATTATAGCGGTAAAAGTGGGAATGAATAATCGAATGTGGTCAAATAATATACTCAAGCGGCATATCAATTGACGTCTGAATTACAATTAGTCATGTTTTATCAAAATCGGTTCATCTGTTTATTACATATAGGGCACCTTAGGGGTGATATAGTGGGGATAAATAATCCAAATGGAGCACCAAACGAAAGGATATGACGTGTACATATAGGTACAATTAGACATGGTTTACATCAAAATCGGTTCTGCCATTTACTAGGGGTGAAAGGGAAAAGTTGAAAGTCTGTGAAAGTAGAAGGATATGGGAGCGGGAGGATAGCCATACCCTGGAAAATTTTGAACTCTTTTGTACCTAAGTTTTTTTAGCTCAGTTTAGTAATAAATTTTACTAACAGTTATTTTGTGTTATTATTTATTTTATTTCTTAACTGTAAAATAATCTGTAAGTACTTATAATTTAGTTGTTTATGGTAGTACGTGTTTCAAGACGTGTTTACTCAATAATTGTGTGTTAATTAGTAACTACTATGCAGTCACTATTCCACGCGGACGAAGTCGCGGGCACAGCTAGTATAAAATAAAATCGTGTAGAACGTTGGTACTTATTGTAATTATTCTATATATGTATGTAATGTATGTTGGATTTGTCTCCGCTTGTATTAGAAATTATTAAAAAAAACTAACCTTGAGAAGCTGTGGCGGGCAGCTGGTTAAATATAAAATGAATAAACCTTTGAAGGTACCTATATCGTTTACCCAAAACATATTTTTATGCCTATCATCCTAGAGAGGGACTTTGCAATCAATAAATCCAACTACATATTAGTATCGTCATCGCGTCGTGGTAATAATGATGTGTAATTTTTATATTTCGTAGATTTTGAATAAGATTATAAATTACGAAATAACACTGTCATTATTTTGTTAATCTCAGTCCTTAATATATTTGACCGATTTGTCATGTCATGTTGACCCATCGTTACAATTTTTTGATTATGATCTATCGTTATCATATTATGTGATCGTATGATTAGGTGTGATAACACTAAAATGCAATGCAGATTGTATCTTTACATTACGATTCCGCACTAATTAGACTTTAATTATTTTCTATTTTTAAAACCATCTCAAGCTTTCTTACCCTGTCCCCGCCTCACGGCACACACATAGGTAGGGGTACAGCGGTTGCGGTCAAGCAATAAAAAGCTTTTTTCTTAGTAGGTGGCAGGTGCTAATTTAATAAATACCTAATCGATGATGATGATGATGACTGACTATGAATAGGTATCTTTAGTCTTTACAGTTGTTTTTATTTATTTACTATTTAACAGTCAAAGAATTTTGTTTACAATCTAGGTACTTGACGCAGGAATTACCCTCTTCTGCCGGGCGGTGGAACGGGGAATGTAATCCATCGTCCGGTGCGGTGAGGCGACTTGAGACGTGTTCCGCTCATGCCGCCAACGGGAGGGAAGAGCAGGCAAACCACCTTTCCTGTTCTTGGCTTGCGCCTGGCCTGGAGATGGGCTGCCGCCGAGGGGGTCGCGGAAGAATTCTAACAAATACCCGCGGCCCCATCATTAAAGCGGCTCGACGGAACACAGTGGGGTTTTAGTCGGTAAGAATCCGACATAACCCACGGCTCCTTCCCCGGGGGCCGTGGGTATCTTTGGAAGATTTCCCCACTATAAAAAAAAAAAAAAAGTTTGGAAAATCCAAAAGTGCACGCCTCATAATCTCAGTCGATATTTTTTTTTGTTTATTTAATAACAATTAAACCACATCGAATCAGACCCTGAAAAATGAAAGGGTTCTATTCCTGAGCATACTCAAGCGTAAGAGAAAAAAAAAGACTCGATTAGTAAAGTATTTCGGTCGCTATCGTGTTAACAAGAAAATCCTCCGCACATACAGACACACGGACGTCCAAGACAGAACTTTTTTAAACTGTTTTTTAACTAGTTTAAATAACAAAAATGACATCAAAAATATCATGAATGTTAAAAATAGTGTTTTTTCTTAATATGTGTGTGTATGTATTATCTTACAAGTGCAATGTATGATACATAAAGACATTTTAAGTTTGAAAAATCAGATGTTTTGCGCGAAGTGACAGTAGTACCCACCTCAACGCTTCGCTTATGAGGCGTGCAAAAGGAATTACCCTCTTCGAGTTAATCTTAATTCTATAATCTATTCACTCACCTCTCGACGTTATCTTATCCGCCCGTGTCTTACCAACAGCGAAGTTATATATTATGTATTCATAAGTGCATTGATATCAATAAAAATACGTTTTTTGATAATTCCATTATTTTGGTAGTGTATGAAGGACTAGATTTTCGCCCGCGGCTTCGGCTGCGTTTTGAAAGAAAAAACCCGCATAGCTCCCGTTCCCGTGGGATTTTCGGGATAAAACCTATCCTATGTGTTAATCCTAGTTACCCTCTATATGGGTGCTAAATGCCATTGTAATCGGTTCAGTAGAATTTGCGTGAAAGAGTAACAAACACACAATTATGGTAATAGATAATTGAAATTAAGTATAATATTTTTGACAGACAATTTTTAAATTAAGTCAAATTATTATTATTTAATTTGTCGCAAGGCAGTTGTTTTCATAATCATGACTTACTTACAAGAAAAACATAACAATGATTGAAAGACAAAAACAAACATTTTGTGCCAATTCACTTTGGCATAAAACCCGCCAAGTGCGTGTTGTAACACGCGCATTGCAGGGTTCTGTAGTATATGTGGTAGTATAAGTTAAACTGACAAGTCCTCTTTGAGTATGGAACCCTAAAAAAATAGTTTGTAAACATAAATTTATAAAGAATAGAAAAAATTCGATCACGAGGCGGGACTCGTGAAAATAGTTTGTGTTATAGGTGTAAAATTCGTCACAAAAATTTTAATTGTTAAAAAGTAAAAACAAAACGAAATTATTAAAGCAGTAATGTATCTATTGTAACCATTGAGTTACTATGTGCTACGTACTAGAGAGGACATCGCTACTACACTATTTGTAACACGAGTTAGAGTCAATCGTCTCAAACCATTTTTTTTTTTGTTACATTGATTGGTTTTAATTTATAAGTAATGAGAGGCAGAATATCTACAAAGTGTATGACTCACTAGCTGCCACGCGCCGCCGCGCTTGTCGCACAAATTTTGTTCGTGGTGTCCTCTCTATACGTAGTAATAATACCTCAATGATTTTAACTAGTATTAAAAAGACCAAACTGAAATAGTGCTGAGGAAATTAAATAATTATTATCCTCAAGTAGATATTTTTTTGTCGATACATCATTAAGTTTTACTATAGAGTTGTAAACCTAGTATACTTGCGTCTCTGATCAGATAGAAATCAAAAATTATTATCGCCAAATTTTATCACTCTGACTCGATTGTTTTTCGTTTTCAATAGAAGTGCACATTTCTTATTTATATCAGCACTATTTACTTTTCAACACAGTCTCTTCAGAGAAGTCTCCTAAATTTTAATAACTAGGTAGAGTTTAAAAAAATCGACATGCGTGCTCTTATACTAGTATTTGTTATAAGGTAAGTGAATTTCTATTTTTTTTTCTTTTGAACGAAATTCTAGATTAAACTTCTAGGATATTTTATTGTTTCATAAATTATCTATTAATCTCTGAAGAATTTTATAATTTAGTTATTCGAAGAATGATTAGTTTAAGTTATCTTTAATTAAAAAATCTCTAATAATTTTTTCTCTTCAAATCAGTGCTTGATTTAAACCCTTTGGTATCTAGCAACGTGTTATGGACCAATTCAACTTTATAACGGCATTTAATTCAAGATGTTTAAGTGTTAGCACTGATTATTATTAACTAGCTGCTTCGCGCGGTTTCACCCCCATGGCTCCACTCCTGTTGGTCGTAACGTGATGATATATAGCCTATAACCTTCCTCGATAAATGGGCTATCTAACACCGAAAGAATTTTTCAAATCGGACCAGTAGTTCCCGAGATTAGCGCGTTCAAACAAACAAACAAACTCTTCAGCTTTATAATATTAGTATAGATTTAATAAAATTAGATTAACCAGTTCCCCCCGCGCGCTTGCAAGGGTTAAACGCATTCGCTCAGCTGTTACTTTAAAAAATAAAATCTGTGAATATGTCGTACAAAACTTTGGAAAATGTTATTCGTGAGTTGAATAAGACTGTGTTACATCTGCAAGATAAAGTAACTTCACTAGAAACGCTTATTCTAGAACAGAATTTGATTATAAAAGAATTTGTTGAAAGTAAACAAATGCGAGATCCGACGGTACATTTGAGTTCACCAAATAAAAAGTGTGATGATGAAGAGGGTAACTCTAAGCTGCGGCCACTTCGCGATGCTCGTCTTCGTGCGCTTACGACTATCAACGTCGCGAAGCCCAAGGTGCGAGCAGGGAAGAAGACATTGCCGCTCGCATCTCCGTCCCCACCGAGCGGCACTGACGGCGAGATCACCCCTACTACGTGTGCTACGCAAGTCACGCTGAACTCGCAAGACGCGTTCGTTGATGCCGATGGTTCGGACGACCGCGACCGTAACGGAGTCGGGGCTACAACGGAATGGGTCGACGTGAGGCGGCGTCGAGTTCGACGTGAGGCGAGAAATGTAGCTCGTGGTACGGCCGCGCCCGGTTCGACGTCATTGGAGGCGTCCGAACGTAAAAGTTACTTGCATATCTATTATTTAAAAAAAGGTACTACAGTCGAACAAATTATAAAACATTTGTTATACCAAATGATAAATGTTTGGTGGAACAGTTGAATTCGCGTGGTGACTATGCATCCTTTAAGTTGACAGTTCCCACAAAAAATTTGGACACTTACCTATATGTCGCCTATGCATTGGGCGGAGGATGTGCACATAAAGCCATGGCGTAGTGGATTTCGCAACCGTAAAACGACACAAAACCCCTAAATTAAAAACTATTTGTATGTTTTATCAAAACGTGCGTGGTTTGCGCACAAAATTAGATGTATGTAAGAATTCTATATTAAGTGAACAATACGATGTTTATGCTTTAACTGAAACATTTTTAAATAGTAGTGTGTGTGACTCAGAGTTGTTTCCTAACGATTATGTTGTATTGCGTAAAGATCGGTGTAATGATTCAGGTTGGGGTGGTGTATTGTTAGCTATTCGAAATTGTTATGATATAAAAAATATTTGTGTTAAAAATTACATAAGTAGTTGTACCGATTGTCTCGAAATTACAGTAGCCACGGTAAAACGCAATGGCATTAAAATGTTATTGTGTGTTGTATATACCACCTGGTTCTAAGGATGACATATATTATGATATTTTTAAAATATTAGAAGAATTAAGTACACGTTTCTCTTCATATAAAATTGTAATATTTGGCGATTTTAACTTAAATTCAGCATCAAAAAATGTTATTTATAAATATAATAATATGATTTCCTTCAGTAAGTTGCATCAGTATAATACTATTACGAATAAGATGGGTGGAATTCTTGACCTTGTATTAAGTAATGCCAGTAGCAGGGAATTACAGGTAAGTAGTGACACACCACCACTTGTCCCCATTGACAGTTATCATCCGTCTTTTTTGGTGAAATTAGCATATTTAAGGACTTACAATAAAAAAATTTCATGTGTACGGTCTCGCAGTAAACTAAATGAATGGAATTTCCGTAAAGCAGATTATAATGAATTATATGCGTGCATACAATCACTGCGTTGGGATGACGTTTATTCCTGTACTAGTGTAAAATATAGTGCCGTAGATAGATTGTACACACAATTATTTAATTGTTTCAATAAATGCGTCCCAAAAAAGAGACATTCTATGAATAGTTCACGATATACTTATCCGACGTGGTTCACTACGGAAGTTGTTACTAATATAAAAATTAAATATTTTAATTTAAAAAAATATAAGCAGTTTGGTCTACAGTATAACCTTGAAATGTTTAAATACTATAGAAGTAAAGTAAAAATACTTATCAATCAGGCTTATCAGAACCATATAAAAAAAATTGAAGCCAACATTAAAGACGATCCCAAGAAATTCTGGGCATTTGTAAAGGAGCAGCGGTCATCTAGTAAGTTGCGTATCGAATATGACTATGATGGTGTTAAAGTAAGTGGTATTGATGCCGCAAATGCATTCGCTAAATATTTTCAATCAGTATTTTTAAATGAAAAACCAAAACTTGATTATAAGGAGGCTTCACTTGTATCCGGCGTCGCATCATCACGTATTTCTATAGATTACATTTCAAAATCTGATATAAAGCTTGCAATTCGGCGCCTTAAACCGCATTCGGCAGCAGGTCCGGATAATATACCGCCATTCATTATTAAAGACTGTATATCAATTTTTATTGAACCTCTTCACTACATATTTAATTTGTCTCTCCAAACAGATACGTATCCTACCGTATGGAAAACTTCACGTGTTACACCGGTTCCAAAGAGTGGCTCCAAAGTGAGCATTGAGAACTATAGACCTATCGCGGTGCTATCTACTTTTGCTAAGCTACTAGAAATTATTTTAAATAATCACGTCTCACAACAAATAAGTTCTCGATTATCGGATTGTCAGCACGGTTTTCGTGCCCGTAGATCAACATCAACAAATTTAATTAATTTCGTCGACTACGCTTCTAAAAACTTAGATCGGAAAAAACAAATCGATGTCAGTTATTTCGACTTTAAAAAAGCGTTCGATCGCGTAGATAATGACGTCCTTTTGCGCAAATTTTCTATGATTGGTTTCACTCCCAGGCTGGTAAAATATTTTGCAGACTACCTCCGGGATCGTTTTCAATTTGTACAACTTGAAAGTTACCGTTCAGATCCATATGCAATCAATTCTGGTATCAGTCAAGGCAGTACCCTCGGTCCTACTCAATTTCTGATAATGATCAACGATCTTCCAGATGTTATTAGTTCTTCCCAGTGTCTTATGTTTGCCGACGATCTAAAATTATATTTGGCTATAGGAAGTATTGAGGATTGTCAGGCATTACAAAACGATATAAATAGCGTCTGCGAATGGAGTAAAATGAACCGTTTAGATCTTAATGAGGCAAAATGTAAAGTAATGACTTTTACTAGGAGTAAATCTCCACATCTCTTTGGCTATAAAGTTTCGGATAGGATTGTAGCTAGAGAGAATTCGATTCGTGATTTAGGCGTATTATTCGATCGTACCTTAAGTTTTAATGACCACATAATTGATTTATGCCAGAGTGCATATAAAGCCCTTGGATTTATTTTTAGGCAGACTGCTCGTTTTAATGACAAAACTGTTATCATTAGCCTTTATTATGCATTTGTACGTAGTAAGCTCGAATATAACGCTATCGTGTGGAGCCCACATGAAAAAATTTACACGTTAATGATTGAGAAAATTCAACGTAAGTTCTCAAGATGCCTTTTCCGGAAGATGTATGGATATTATCCCTACTTATATCCATCCTTGTACGTTACGGGGATGGTTGGAATGGATACACTCGAGCTACGACGCGAGCGCGCGCTTATGGTTCATTATTATCTGCTGTTAAATAACAAAATTGACAATCCCGTGGCACTGGGGGCCTGTGGTGTGTGGGCACCGAGCTGCTCCGTGCAGTGGCGCTCGCGTCCGCTGTTCGCGGAGAGCCTGCTCCGGACGCGAGCCGCTTGGAGTGCACCCACCCATCATGCACTCAATTTGTTAAATAAATTTTTACGTGCTAAATCTGAAGTTGACCTATTTAATGTTAATATTGTATCGTTTGTCTCTAATTGTACCTTATTTTTAAGTCAAACTTTGTAATAATTGTTATCTTTGTGCGTTTTGGTATGTTTTGTACTGTAAGCACAGAATACATAATAGTAGCTAAACGCTACAGAACGGACACTCTCCGCCTCCCGCCAAAATTAAACTTACCTCACCCCCGCGCGATCAGACATAAAATGGGCCATATTTTTCTGCAAGGACGATACGCAACGAAGATTGACAACATTAATCAAATTGACTTAAAGTAATTTTATTATTTTGGATTTGTGATTATCGTTTTTCGTAGAAAATGGTTAGATATTGTGCTGTTTACGGATGTATTTCATTATTTTCATCAGAAAAACGCGAATTTTTTTTTACGCTAGTCACAAATGTGCCAACCATAAAGCGTTAACACACACATTTGCAGTCTCTACAGTGTGACTGTCAAAACGATCATTTTGTATGGAGTGTCCGGGGTGTGCTGTAAGTCAAAGATGTATAAATGAAATAAATAAATAAATAAATAAATAAATTGCAATGTTATTAGTAACAAAAAAATGGTCTAGCCCTCATAAGTGATACCTACATTTTTAAATAAAAAAAGCGGGCAATCGAAATGGTGGTTTGCCCGGTAGCGAGCAATCACCATCGCCCATGAGCTTTCACAAATCACAAAAATCTTTGTGAAGGTGTTGCCAGCATTAAAATATTATTTCACTGGGAACAAATATAGTTTCTTGATGTTTTATTCGGTTCCAGTGCATTGACGCTGACATGTTCAGCGAAGCAGTTCCCAGCGGGCTTCAAGTTCGGAGCGGCCACAGCGGCCTACCAGGTCGAGGGCGCTTGGAACGTGAGCGGTGAGTACACAGCTTTATGTTACGTCATAATTATAAAAGTTAAGGCATATTTCGCGCCAATTGTGAATCAATATTAAATTTTTTTAATAAGATACTTTTATTGTACCTAATGTAACTATTTATTAGTTATTTCATTAACGTAGGTACCTACTGAGTGAACTATTTAATTTATTTATTACTCGTGTCGTAAAATTAAAGACAATAAAAAATGAGGTGTGTTTTATGTTGACCAGGATTCCCGAAGGACTAAGTACTACCAAGAACTAAAACCTAAAAATTAAATAATTATGTTAAATTATCAACATTTTTTTAAATAAAATGAGTCAGATTTTATTCGATATACCAATTAGAATATATCTAATATATATCTAATATATATTCTAATTGGTAACTATCTATCGTCTCATAACTATTTTTTAATCTAAAATAGTTCAATAAAAGTATTAATTAACTAGCTGTTCCCCACGGTTTCACCCGCATTGCTCCGCTCCTGTTGGTCTTAGCGTGATGATATATAGGTATATAGCCTATAGCCTTCCTCGATAAATGGGTTATCTAACACCGAAAGAATTTTTCGAGAGCGATCGAGTTTATCCTATCGTTTCGGTTTTTTTGTGTCTAAGGGGAAACCCCACGCCATCTATTGAGATGATTAAAAAACTATCTCAACCAATATGAATTTTAAAAGCTAATAAAAGCATGTTAAAAAGTAGCAAGTTAGTAAGCCACTCACACACATGCAACTCACACACATGAACTTGCAATATAAACTCGCTTTTTACATATCAGATAAAATGCATTGCTATATTTAATTTTTGTGATAAAGCCACTTCAAAGATATCTATTGAGATAACGAAGAAATTTTGCAGTTCTCTCTTATCATGTAGGTATGTTTATACTATGATTTATGGTGCCATGGCACGTGCATTGCACTAAAATATACTATTTTTTTTAACCTAAACCGTTGTAATTCGCCAGTAAGAGATTAACGATATCTCTTCATACACTTCAGGGTATAAAAATAAATTATCTCTTGTCATACCTACCGAATAAACGTATTAACTTCATAGAAATTGACCACAATTCAAGAATACGGCAACTTACACAGACATTTTAAACACATAAGTTATTGACAGACACACAGTCTGTTTTATTATAACTTTAATTAAATAATAAATGAAATAATACCTTCACCCTATATGTATCCTTTGCGTTTTATTTTGATATTAACGGCTCCTTGTCTGACTTCAAAAATACCCAGCTTAAAATTTTTCACTAATAACTTTCAGATAAAACCCCAAGCATATGGGACACATTCACGCACGATAAGCAACATAAAATTCTAGATGGTTCCAACGGAGACATCGCCTGCGACTCCTACCACCTCTGGGAGACAGACATACAACTGGCTAAGGATTTGGGACTGCACTTTTATAGGTAAATTTTAGATCGAATAGATACTAGCTTTATTAATAAAAATCCATTTACTTACCCATCAATATTTTGTATAGTTTTAAATTTAATGTAAGTAGGTATAGAAAGGCCAGATAAATTGACAGTTTTTTGGTGCTTAATAATAATATTATGTCATCATTATATTGTATACCTTAAAAATCTATCGAATAAAATAAATAAAGAGCGAAGTAATTTTCTAATATTTACAATTTTTTATTTTATAGATTTTCCTTATCATGGACACGTCTCCTGCCCAATGGTTTTGCCAATAAAATAAGCGAAGATGGTGCCCGATACTACAACAATCTGATCGACGGTTTGTTAGCGAATGGCATCGAACCCATGGTCACTCTCTTCCACTGGGACTTACCACAGAACCTGCAGGATCTAGGTGATTTCATTTATAGATATAAAATAAATATATAATTTGACTTACCATAGATACTACAGGATCAAAAATCAAAATAGTTAAAATACATAGACAAAAAATATAATGTAAAACATACAGACCGAAATAGCAACCAGAACAGAAACAATGCTAAATCAAAGGAATAATAAAAAATACCTTATTAGTAGTAAATAATTATCTTCGATGGTAACGGATAAACAGTTAAACAGATATTAAATGCATCTATGTATTCATAAATCATTTTTTACTTAGTTAAAAAACTCCTTGCAGGTGGCTTCACCAACCCTCTCGTAGCGGAATGGTTTGGCGACTACTCCCGTGTGGCCTATACACTATTTGGTGATAGAGTCCAAACCTGGTCTACCTTCAACGAACCTGTAGTTATTTGCGATGGGGCTTATGAAACTGGTGCTCTGGCTCCAGGGATAGTCAGTCCAGGGATAGGCAATTATATATGCGCTAAAAACCTTATGGTTGCCCATGCGACGGCGTATAGGATTTACGATGAGGAATTCAGGGCGAAGTTTAATGGTAAGTTAAGTATATGAAAGATTTTATTAATGTTAGAAGAAAGAAAGATAATAAGGCAATTTTGTATGACTTAATATTATCCATTTGTGTTAAATAACAAAAAATCGAATTGCAGGTAAAGTGGGTATAGTAAACCACCACGTATGGTACGCACCACATTCTTCTGAACATGAAGAGCTCACATTCCTCGCGAGACAACTCGTAAGTATTAAAATCAGAAAATAAAATATGGCATAAGAGCAGATGTTTCAGTAAGGTCGCGGAAGAATTCCAACCAATACCCGCAGCCCCATCATTAATGGGGCTCGACGGAACACAGTGGGGTTTTAGTCGGTAAGAATCCGACATAACCCACGGCTCCTTCCCCGCGGGCCGTGGGTATCTTTGGAAAATTTCCCCACTATAAAAAAAAGATGTTTCAGTAAGCCATTTCACAAAGTTTTGCTTTGAATATTGTCCGAATTAAATATGAAGTCATAAATCATCTTAATATATTATATAAATCTCGTGTCACAATGTTTGTCCTCAATGGACTCCTAAACCACTTAACCGATTATAATAAAATTCGCACACCATGTGCAGTTCGATCCAACTTCTCTCAAGTTAGGATATATAGGATAGTTTAAACATGTAGGTACCACGGGCGAAGCCGGGGCGGACCGCTAGTAATCTTATATTTTTATTCACGTTATAAGAACTATGTTTGTTAATTCAGGGCTTCTTATACTCTCACCCCATATACTCTGAATCGGGTGGGTGGCCGCCCAGCATTGAGTCTTTCATCGCTGCGAAGAGTGAGAAGGAAGGATATACTACGTCCAGGCTGCCTGGCTTCAATGCCAATGAAATCGAATTTATCAAGGGTAAATAATAGAAGTTAGTGTTTTTATGAGAACTATGTTGTCGTACATATTGTAATTTGTATGCTCCGTTTAAATAATCGCATCTTTGTTCTATCTCCATGGGAAATCAAGCTCTACATTTTGAAGTTTAAAAAATCGGTTGAGCATGTATCTGCCGTGGCCATATCGTAGATTTGCTCATTTCATGAAATGATTGATCATTTCGTGAAATGGCCACATTTCATGATGTGGCCAACATAGTTAGATCACAAAATCGCTTTTAGTGTTCAAGATTGAAATAATACTTGTTTGACTTGAAAGAGAAATGTCTAGAGAGAAAATATACATTAGGCATATAAAAAAAACTTATCATAATATGTACCAGGTACCGCAGACTACTACGGCATAAACTACTACACATCTCGCTTAGTGCTTGCCGCTCGTGCGAACAGCACCCTCACGTGGCCGATGAACGGGCAAGTTGACTTACAAGTGGAACTGGTGCCAGACGCGAGCTGGCCAGCCGGTGTGGAGTGGTTAGTGGTGAGTTACATCACATAGAGTATATATAAGTATTTAAAATTATATATGTATGTTTATCAGCCATCTGGTTTCCATAACACAAGCGAAAGCTTATTTATATATTATATTACTAGGTTACCGCCCGCGGCTTCGCCCGCGCAGTCAATGAAAAACCCGCATATTTCCCGTTCCCGTGGGATTGTGTCATTTTCCCGGGATAAAAAGTAGCCTATGTCCTTCCTCGGGTATCAAAATATCTCCATACCAAATTTCATGAAAATTGGTTTAGTAGTTTAGGCGTGATTGAGTAACAGACAGACAGACAGAGTTGCTTTCGCATTTATAATATTAGTATGGATTTATTTAACAATTTTTTGTACCATTACAAATTTCAATACATAATATTAAAAGAAAAGGAAAACATGCATAGCACAAAAGGCAACCTTATCGCTTATCAGCGATCTCTTCCAGGCTGCACAACTTAACTTGCTTAAAAATTGGCCTGTAATATTTATAGACACCAGGCACAACACACTACTACAGTATACACTACTACACATCTCGCTTAGTTAGTTTATAAAGTTAGGCATCCCCGGCATATATTCACGGGTGAAGCATAATTATTCAGCTAAATACAAAATTTACTGTTTTGTCCTCTGCTTTATTTAATTAAAATTTGAGCATGATTTTATCTAGATTTTAGCGTGTTTCGATGAGATTTCCACATTGACTAGGAATTATAGCTTTTTCTAAACATTATCACATATTTGAACACCGATTAACATTCCCAGAGCTATCCCCCCGGTCTCCGCGCGCAGTTAAACCTGATCAAGGAGCAGTTCGGAGACTGGGAGATCATCATCACGGAGAACGGCTTCTCCACCGCCAGCGACGAGCTGGATGACGTCACACGCATACAGTACTACAGGGACCATTTGGAACAGGTAGATACCTATGTTAATGTTAATGTTGTGTGTATGTTAACTGACCGGTTGGCTTGGTTGGTAGTTGCCCTGCCTTCCAAGCCAGAGGTCGTGGGTTCATTCCCACCCGGGGATGTACATGTAACTCTGTATGTATAATTGCAGGTGCTGCTAGCGATCACAGAGGATGGTGTGAACGTGACCGGCTACACCGCGTGGTCACTCATTGACAACTTTGAATGGAATAGCGGTTATACGTAAGTCCGATTTGTTTTTACCCTCATTTAATCTATTTACTTACTCTAGTATCTATTTACATTAATAGTATTTTATCACCGACATAAAATGTAATTAAAATTTAACCACTATACTTATCTAAGTACATACCTACACATTCTTGGCTCGAATAATCCTTTTTTTTTATCCCTCTAAAATAACATAGGCATTTTCTTGTTACTTGGAGGTAACTTTTGTATCAATATTTGAGCAATATATCAACTTACATAATAACATAAATTTTCTGATTCAAGTTATATTCAACTCTAATACTATATTACATTTCCAGGTCTAGATTCGGCATAGTACGCGTGGACTTCTCGGACCCGCTTCGCTCGCGCACGCCGCGCGCCTCCGCTCACTACTACGCTGATGTTATCAAACATCATTCGCTTTAAAACATATAGGTAATATTATGGAAAAAGAAAAATAAACTTACGTCCATATAAAACATATTGAAAAAGAAACTTACGCTTTGAATTGGCTTCTTGTGGTATTGTGTTGTTTTGTTACTGTTGTTGTTATACCTATTTGTAGAAATTATTAATAAATTTTGTATGCATTATTCTTTAGTTTCATTTTATTTAAACATATTTTTATGATTATTCCCTACAGATTTTTTTTTATAATCGATAGACAGACGTTTGACCACAATCCCAATTCCCACCTGATGGAAAGCGGCGATATGGTCTACTTGGGTGCACGTCTGGCTAGGAGGTTGTTAATATGTAATACGTTTGGCACGTCTTTCGATTGAATCCAAAGCTCCAAGGTCTTGAGTAATTATTGCAAATCTTAAAAACTTTTAAGAAGAATCTGCGTTTTCATATTATTATCGACTAGGTACTAGCTTTCCGCACGCGGCTTCGCCCGCTTTATCTAAAACCTAATAAATTATAGGTATGCTTAAACCTTCCTCTTGAATCACTCTATCTATTAAAAAAACCGCATCAAAATCCGTTGCGAAGTTTTAAAAATTTAAGCATACATAGGGATATAGGGACAGAGAAAGCGACTTTGTTTTATGCTATGTAGTAAAGGTAGTGATTATTGAGTTGTGACAGCCGCTACGTTTTCGACTTTTACTACGAGTTCAAAGGCGTATACTACTGCACACTTATCTTTATATTGTGATATAATGGAGAAATTAATCTAAATAAAAAATTTTCCTTCATGATGCAATGTTATGTAAACAAAAACAATTTCACTTTTAACTCAAAACACGGGCGGATAAGATAATCATAGATAACGTCGAAAAGTGAGGGAATAGATTATCTATAGGGGGTACTTAGAGATTCAAGTATTTTGTAGGTATATGTTTAGTTTAAAAACTTAGAGATTAGAGTAAGGAGTCTATTATTCTATTTATTTTAGTTTTGGATATTCAACGCCATCTATCCATTGTTGCTATGAAGTATTTTCTTTTCGTTATTTTAAATTTAGTATTCGAAGATTTGTGTAGGCCGGGAGATTCTGACACAAAATTTCGGGTCATTTGTAACAGGATGGCGGTTCTACAGGGGTCCTAGTACTCAATGACAAAAAGAAAAATGATGGTCAGAACGCTGGTACCGGCGGACTAGTCGCGTGGGCGTTAGTCGAACTCGTCGGATAAATAGCGAAAGTCAAACGATTTGTAACACAAAAATTTTAGAATTTACCGATAGCCCATAAAAAAGATGTAGGCGGTAGTGTCATGCCATATTTTTCGGGTGTGACTTAAAGCCTGCCATACCGACGCGAATGCGTTGATTTAAAAAAAACAATTCAACCATTTGTACCAGGCTAACTTTTGCACAGTCGTGCAGCCTCTACGAAAATCACCATGCCATACTTTTCGGAGGATTCCAAATGGTCGCCATACCGCCGAAAATCTGCAAAAATTTTTTTTTTCATTTTCATCATTTTTCTTTTTGTCATTGCGTACTAAGACCCCTGTAGAACCGCCATCCTGTTACAAATGACCCGAAATTTTGTGTCAGTATCTCCCGGCCTATTGTTGTTTTGAGTTAAATCTCGTAATTATTTAAGTCCAGTAATTTATATGTATCTATTTTTCTCATTTCTGAATCTTGATAATGTACATATAACATAGATGAAACTGAATATGAAATAATCCGAAAGGTTTATCATTTTAAAATAGTTTGTATGTTATTTTAAAAAAGCATACATACAAGAAATGCAAATCTTCTACATCCACATTAATCTTCAAAAAAGTCTTCGAATTAGTGAAACAGTTCATCCATGTCACTATTTTCTACTTACTTTTCTTTCTATAAGTGCTAAAAATATAACAATCATTACTACTTTTTAAATTAAAATTACCATAATTATTCCAAAATACAAACCAAAACGATTCAAATAATAATAAAAAAATTCGTACCTTGCACTTTTCCACTAACGTCCCGAACTACCTTGGGTTTCTCACACCCGGATACACTTTACAGGTAACTGCGCTTGCTACGCTTATGCTTTATCACTTTTTCTATGTGGTTTAGCAAATATGTACTCAATAACTAAAAGTTATCTTTTGTTTCAATTACAATAATTCAATTTTTAATTAAATAATGATTTTAGACAGTTTGTGTATGGGTGTTGAAATAAATAAAAGTTTTTGTATATAACACATTTATTTCTACATAATATAAGAATGGCACTGTTTATAATAATATAATTATACGTATAAAATAACTATTTATCTATACATTAATTATATCACCAATCGGTGAAGGAAAACATTGTAAATTGTAATGAAACCGGCATGACCAAGAATTTTGTTTCTTGGTCATGCCGGTTTCATGTTTCGTGTGTACCGAGCACACGTGTAAGAAATGAAACTTCTTTGGCAAGATTCAAAGATACCAAAATCGTCGTCTTACTCCATGACGTGATGATGTTGCCATGACGCCACCTTGAATTTTTCTCTCAACGCGCCTAAAGAAGTTTCACTTCAAAAAGTTCGATATATTGTGATATCTGCCCACTCTTATTTGACCAGCATGATAGATCTAAATCTAAAATTTATCTAAAGGTCTAAAAAATCTAAAATCCAAACCTTCAAAAAAGGCTTTAATACCTACTGTTATATTTTTATGGGGTACCTATTACCTTATGATGAGTGAATTATCTTTGAACACATGTAAGTTTACTAAATAAAAGAGGTCCATATGCTTTGGCTATCTTGAATATTCAATTTATATGGATTATACATAGATATATTATGTTTGACTGAAACATAAAATTTGATGCATAGTAATAATTATAATCAGAAAGTATTTTTCATATCAAGCGACGACAAGACAATATTTCTATATTTATATTAAATCTAATGTTTATGTGATTAAAATAAAGTTAGAATATTCTCTCATATATCATAATAAAGATTTATTTTGACAGGATAATCTCTGGAATTGATAAGATTGGAAAAATAATACTGAAATTCTTGACGATACGTAAACACACAATAAATAGCACGTGTTTTAACACGTCAATTTTATTGTTTTATTTTTAAGTATTGTTGTAAGTAGATACTTTTATTGAAAACATATTTTTTTAGACAATTTTATTTGAATATTTGTAAGGCACTAATGTGAAACTGTGAACATGTGGTGATACTGACAATAACAAATTCGATATTAGTTAATAACAATAACCTACTACTGAAATTCATATTGCATTATTTCTCAAACAAGGAAATAATAATATAAGACAGTTTTACACAACTACAATTTCTTACATAGATGAATATGTAAGAAATTGTAGTGGTAATGATACCATGCTATAATCCTAAAGTGAATTTTTACTAATGATAGTTCTTGTCAAAAAAAAACATGTTTTATATACTTTTTATTTTCGAACTGATACCCCGCGTGCGTCGTTGCGTGTTACAGTAGTAACGTAAGTTAGTCAGTATAATCCGTTATATCAAAATAAGAAATTACATCAAATACAACAAAAGAACAGTTTTACAACATTCTTTTACAAAAAAAATATGTGTGCATGTACTAGTGTACACACGTAAGAAGTGAAACTTCTTTATGACCTTATTTTTCAAAAAAATAATTTACTATATGCAACTTTACAGAAATACGTCGAATCACGCGTGGTAGGGATAAGAAAAAGATGGCGCGTAACGGAAAAATGTCACGCGTAACGAAAAAATGTTACACTAAATTTTTTCCCAACCCCGATAAAGAAGTTTCACTTCAAAAAAAGTTTTAACAATATTTTTAAGTATAACATATAGCTGTAACTGGGTCACGCATGTCTCGGTAATCTATCGCGTATCTGCCGCAGCGTGTTGCGGCACGAGAGCCGCCGCGAGCCGAGCCGCGGGAACTGAGCTATGCGGGCCACTGCCACGGGGCTTTCGCGTCTAGGGATAATGTCAGTCAGTCAATATAGTGTCTAAATAAGATTTTGAAGGAAGAAAGAAGAGAAATAGACGGAAAAAGGCCATATTTTGTTGAACAAAAAGAATCCTAAAAAAATATTATAGCTACATCAGAAGAGTTGCAAGAGCCGCGTAACGCGGGCGACCGCCACGGGGCTCAGGTATCTTAAAATTTATGGAAATGTAAGTGACTCTATTTGTAGTGTTTTTGAAACGAATATATGGTAACAAATGAAAAAAGGGAACGGACCATTTATTTAAACAAACACAGGCTCGTAATCTTTGTATAGAGCACGAGCTAAGTCAGGTGCGGCGAGCTATGCGACCTACAGTTTAAATCGTCAAAATAACAGTAAGTGGATGATTTGACTGATTTTGACAGAATTTTTAATGCAGATATTGAAACGAAAAATTTTGAAATAGGGACTTTGATTCGGTTCTGTTTGAGGATTAACAAAAAAACACTTTGGCATGATATAATAGGCCCATCACCTACTTATATGTACATAAAATTTATAAATGAAACATACTGCAATTGCACTCAACTCAATCCACTCAAGTTCAGGTCAACTTAAGTTTAATCTACACTCAACTCAAATCTACAAATCAAATCAAATAACCAAATCTAAAAATCAAATCAAATAACCACAAAAACTCACCTAAAAAACATATGATGTTCCACACTACACCGCCACAAGGATTTACTCGCTCTACTCGACAGCAAGCGGAAACTCACGTGCGACTCGAACTCGTCGAACTCGCTCGAACGTAAGCGCAGTGTGTATGTGCGCTTGTTGTAGCTGATCTTGAGGATCTTGGGCCACGGGAATTTGTTCATTATTACACTGGAATAAAGGTTATAATATTTAATAAGAATAACATTAATAAAACACTGCTCCGTGGTTTCACAAGCATTGCTCCGCTCCTGTTAGTCTTAGCGTAATGATATATAGCCTATAGCCTTCCTCGATAAATGGGCTATATATCACCGAAAAAATGTTTCATATCGGACCAGTAGTTCCTTAGATTAGCGCGTTCAAACAAACAAACTCATCAGCTTTATTAATATTAATATTAATAAATAAGTAAAGATTTAAAATCCTTACCCATCTCTCAATATAGTGATTCCAGACGCACAAACAGCTATATTTATATCGATATCTTCAGAATCCTTAGCATTATGCACCTCAGCACCATACAGTGGTAATCTTTTGGCATTTTCTAAGTAATTTAGTTCTGCTTCTGCTGGTGTTTGGCCTCTGTAAGTTTTGAAATTAAATGTTAAGGAAGTAAATCGTGGAAAAAACTTGATAAATTTCAATGTTAAATCCTCTAAAAATCTTTGCCATCTCCCATTTAAGGGATAATAACTAATTACAGTCAAATAATAGTAATATTATGAAAGTGAAGTTTACAATCAAAGTTAAATGAATGTTTATTATTTTTTCATAATAACAACTAATTGGATCAGTTTAAAATAGTGTACAGAGATGTATTATAATTTATTGTATTTTTAATATTGTGTTCAAAAACATGAACAAAACAAAAATTACCTTTTCCAAGTACAAGTCCAGTACAAGAAAATCAACTAAAATACATAATACAAATCCATAAAAGTATTACTCACTTATGTTTAGCATACAGTTGTTCTATATTATCCCGCTGAATATCGTTCAAAGCGTGCAAAGGTATCGCCTGATACTCGCTCAGTGCTGTCGGGTTTACTGCACCCGATTTATCACCCAACTCTGCTTGGAGTACGTATGAAGCAAGGAGAGCGTAAGTTATTTGGGAACATGTTAGACGACCTGAAAGGAGAAGTGTTATAATATCTTTAATTTCGTAGTAAGTCGGTATTTTGTTTATTTTTAATTTTAAGCTTACATATAATAATGTTATGTATAAATTTAAAAGTAAAATTGATGACTTTTATTTCGCTGTAGACAACTAGGTAGGAATCCTTTGTGTTTTTTTTTTCTCTTTTTTGAAGAATAAATTTTATTTGTAACAAAATATGCAAGTCTATTGACTACGTTTTAATAAATAAATTCAATATGATTATTTAATATTTTTTAACGTTAGATGATGCTGCAAATCACAAACAACCCTTCCACCAGTCGGGTAAAACTCACCCTCAATAAGATCACGTCTCACAGCCAGACTGAGTTGATACCTCGTTATATCATCTTGTAACTCTGAAGGTTCTGGCGGGTAGAACTTGACAGCTAGACGCACGTCCCATGGTTCGTCTGTAAGGACATTTAGCGATATTATAATAATGCGATAAAAATCTGGGTAGAAATAACCCGACTACGTAGTTGTGGTCACGATAAACTCAAACTCAAACTCAAACATTTATTTATTCAATTAGACTTC
>CAJQZM010029421.1:0-16864 GCA_907164665.1 Colias nastes | reverse complement strand
ACTACGCCGTTACCTGGAACATCTAAAAAACATTTATTTATCGCATCATCAATTAATGCAATTGAGAATTCATTCAATACCGTTACTAGTGTTGTTGGAATAAGTAAATTCGGATTCATTATATCGAATGCTTAATAAGAACATTTTCATTATGCCATTTATTTATGCCATGGCATTTACTATCATTACGACTACATTGGAAACCATTTTGGCTATTTTAAAATAGCTGCGAAAGTAAGTACTTTATTGATACATAAACAGTTTATTTGAATGGATATCTCCCTGATATTGAAAGTTGTTTAATAATTTTGATAGTTTTGGTTATTTAAAAAAAAAAGAGCATCTGTGTCGAGCCTCCGTGACAGAAGTCAAACTCGTCGCTTTACTCCATGACGTGACGTTATTGCCATGATGTGACGTTATTGCCATGACGTGACCTTGAAATGTTACTCTCAACGCGCCTAAAGAAGTTGCACTTTAATAATAGCTGTAAGGAATCAGAAATAAATAAATAATGTATGTATGTATTAAAAAAAAAACATTATTTTTTTCAGTGTTTACTAACGGTATTGAACACTTAAGATTAAGTGGTCCACCTGCTTTGCTTTCTCTGTCATAATAATTTAAGATATTATACGAAAATGTGTGTGTATGTATGTACCGATAACCAACCTGCACATCAATATTTTATAATTAATATGGCTGAACAAATATCGATAAAAATGTTAACGTAAATTATAATCCAGCTTGTATTTGAAAAATGAAACGTTCTAGATGAAGGAATTTATTGAAGAAATATAAGCTGGTATAGTGTTTAAAATTTATGTTTTAATAGTTTTATATCAAAGAACAGAGCAAATTGCTTCTTTCGACGGAATGCTTTAAAGAAATTCTTGATGTATTTAAAATTAATTAACAAAATTTTCCTTTATATTGTTGGTGTCACAAATCTTTGTTTTCTTATAACTAGTATATTAATAGAACATTCTTATGAAAATAGTTACCTGAATTCTGAATAAAGAGAGTAAAAGTTAATTGTTCTTAGAAAATTACTTTTTCGTAGCACTGTCTACGGCGTAGACAGATCTACGTAAAAGAGTAGAGATAGTGTATTTCATATCACTTTTCGCATTTATTTTTGGCTTATTGTTTTGAAATTACTTATTTGACTCATTATTGTTTGCAATATAATGATAGTCGTCTTAATTCTATTTCTAAACCAAAAAAAAAAACTCCTAGAATATTTTTCATAACAATCCCAAAACTAAACAAGCTATGTAAAACAAAACAAAAATTATCAATTAAACATGACGCTAACGATATCGTATGGTATAACATCACGATTATCAGACGATATCGGGTCGTACGACGAATTTCGGCACCGCCATTTCATATACCCAATAAATCGCTAAACGTACTGCACGGGGGTATAATGTCCATATTTGCATATTGGCTTCAATATGACGTCATTCTCGTATCGTGAACGCTGTCATAATTTATTGACTTTCTCACTGGAAACTTTATTTTATCGTGACGTGATGCGCTTATAAATTTTGCATTTTGAGCAGTTTGCGGATATTCAGTGTATGCTTTATGTGTTAAATATAATCCTCTTGATAATATTTCGACCAGAAATTTGCTTAACGACATTACTTTTTAAGCGAGTTTTTTCAGTGCTATGTAAACATATTAACAGATGCAATAGTACAGTCGTTAACGTAAATACCAACATTCACGGGTTCGATATTCAGTAGAGACTAATAAAATAAAACCGGCCAAGTGCGAGTCGCACTCGCGCACCGAGAGCTCCCAACAAACCCATTTTTTGACCCTTATATTGTAGGAAACATTTTGATCACCTACTTAAAGTTAATAGCCCATCTTCCTCAAAGGTATGTAACCTTCGTCCACAGGTCAGCTCATTAACGTCTACAAAGCAAGTCATAGAATTCAAAGCAATACAAACAATAATTAAAACGCCTTTGTATCAAATACACGTAATTGTAAAAGTTTTCCCACTTTTGCAACATGGGGAATAAATAATTTAGATTCTCGACCCTTGGACGTCATGAAGGCCGCGAAGGGTTAATTGTATGGACATTGGATTTATGAAGGAACAAAGAAATATAGACCTTAAAACAATGTAATAGAACTCGAATTTTTAGTGGAGATATTCGTAAAACAAAGATATAGTATAAAAATATATTCTTTGCAAATCTCCAGCTAAGTTTGTGGATTAATTATGAATTTAGATTAGAAACGACAAAGAGTAATGTAAAAATGTTCATTGTTAGACTTAAAATAGAATACTTAATACAGTGTTTTCATTCACGTTTAAATTTAAAACTATTTATTAAAATAATAGAAATTAGGTGTCGAATTACCTTTTTGAAAGAAAATGCTCCACGATCTTATGATATATGCACATACCTTATGTTATTGAAAGCAATAGAACATTTAAATAAAATAATCAATAATCCAAATAGGTACATTACGATATTCCCATATTCTAATTCAATAAATACTGGCGTGTTTCTTGGAAACCTCTTCAGCTCTTCAAACTTATGAAAAATTATAAATAATTACTCTTTTGAATGTAAAGTTACAAAGTAATTATATTTTTCTTCATTTGTAAGAATTTTATATCATTTAATAACTATCTGTATAATTTCGATCTACACGTGTGTTGCTTATAAAATATTTCGAAACAAATTAAAATGCTTTTTTTTTTATTTTTAATAAAAAAAAAAAACTATTACTGAAATCATCCTAGTATTTTTTTGTACTCTGAATAATCTATGTATTTTTTTTGAATGAGTGCTTGTATCTACCGGAACGATTCGAAAACTTCACCAGCGGAGCTAGGACGCGCTGCTAGTACATTTATAAGCCATATTATGTCGAAAATTAATCTAAATATTCAAAATTAAAGAATAACTAAGCATTTTTATCAAAAGCATTATAGGTAGTTCTAATCGAAAACGATCAAAATCTACTTTGTATTATATAAAACAATAGACTGTCTTCATATTTTATGAATTCTATTCTCGTATTAAAGTAAATGTCTTATACAGAAGACTTTAAAACGGGAAAAAAATAAGAGCAGAATTTGTACTGAAAAAATATTTTCTGAGCGAGAAAATGCAAAAGAAGGAATTTTTTTAAAGACGTTTTGTATTCTTGTTATAATAAAGTATTATTATCAAGTCTTCTGTTTAATCTGTTTGCTGTTTGCGATAAACAATACTACTGATCTGATTTTAATGCAGTTTTCATATATATTAAAAAGGGGTGCATTATAATGTTGTTAAAGTTTTGTATAAATTAGTGAAAGAATAATGTTATTGTTACAGATATTGGAAAATTGAAGCCTTCCAGGAACATATTATTATAACAAAAACTCTGCATAATCTTGAAGATAAAGAAAACAACTACATCTCGTTTACATCATGATAAATAAGGAATAATCCATACTATTCCATACTAATATTATAAATGCGAAAGTAACTCTGTCTGTCTGTCTGTCTGTTACTCAATCACGCCTAAACTACAGAACCAATTTTCATGAAATTTGGTATGGAGATATTTTGATGCCCGAGAAAGGACATAGGCTACTTTTTCCCGAGAAAATGTCGCAATCGCGGAAATCCCACGGGAACGGGAACTATGCGGGTTTTTCTTTGACTGCGCGGGCGAAGCCGCGGGCGGAAACCTAGTGGTTTTATAATAAGCAATTGTGGAGTAGTAGTAGATAATTTATCTTTCAACTACGATCAAGAGAATAATTAAAATTGTATTCTAATTACGGTGCATTTACATCATACGAACATAGAGCTAGAGCAAGAGCATTCTTTCGTAATCTTTTAGTGAACACGAAAACTCTTATTCGTTTTGTTCAGTATTAGAACATTGCATAGAATCTTTCAAACGCAGTATGAACAACGAAAGAATGCTCGACGCTTGTTTACACTAAAATAATTTTACATAGTGGGGTTAGGATGAGCATTCCCTCGTTTAATGTAAATGCACCGTTAAAGTATTGTTAAATAGTGGACACTGGCAACTATAAAATTACTTATGTACATTTTTATACACGCTTTTATAGTGTCACTTTCGAAATGTAAATTGCAGCTGAGTTCTTTAATTATTGAAGTAGTAGGAGAAATGTTAATGTGGAATAAAATTAACATCTGAAAGGAAAGGTGAAATAAATTATTTTCAATATTCTTCTAAAGTTTCAGAGTTCCGTAGCCTAAATATTGGATTAGCTAAAGAATGAGTTCTTGATGAATTATTGAAGGCAGAAACGCGATGTTCACTTTTTAGGAAGTTTTATCCTTGTGTATTATGAAAGTTGATGTAAATGCTTTCTCATAATATATGCATTATAAAATATTCAATGTTTCGGTTTGTGTAAAGTGTGTGTATGTATGATGATATATGAAATAAGTTTCTTAAACATAAAGGTATCATCAATTTTGTGTGTATTATTTTCATATTTTGCTCGGCACAAACATTTTCTTCAGATTTCTATTTCCTGTGTGAATGTTCTACATCTGATAATGAATACATAACCAACCCTAACTACTCAATAATTTGTATACATATATTTGATACTAATGGTTTACTATCCCTTTAAAATACAGAAATAACCAAATATAAAACATGTATTGGTACAAGTGTATTGATGTCTATAAAAGACGCACAGTTTTATTTCTAATTAAGATCGATAATAAACTAGCTGATCCTTTATATTATTGGTAATCAGAAATAAATTGAGATTGAACGAAACATTAATAGCCTTGATAACTCTCTTTCATCTTTATTTCTAAAGATTCTTTAAAAGTTTTTCTATTCATTTTATCACAAATTTAGATCAGACGAATTCGCACCTGCGTTCCTTTGTCCCCTTAAGTACTGAAAAATTACAAGTAAAATATCTTGGATGAATTCTATTCAAATGCGATTTCAATATGAGCGGCATACAGGAATGCAATAAAAGTCGGTTGTGTGATATAATTTGAATATTTATTTCGTAATGTCACTGGAACAACGTAAGGGTCACACGCCACCGATGCGGCGACAGCGGCTGACAAACAAAATAAACGACTGTATCAGAAACTCAAGGTATTTTCGCGTCATTTCCTCTGCCCAGCATTGGTGGACGGCGGCCCTTAGAGCGAGCGGCGATGTCGCTTTGGACTCGGAACGACACCGTCGCGGCTAGCATAAACTATAAAAACAATTCTCAACATTCTATATCGTATTATGTATATCTTTATTTACAATTATCTAACTTATATTTACACTAACTACAAACGGGTATGTATAACATACAAGCCGAAATATACAATGATGATGATAAATAGTCCTCTCTATAAATACATAGCGATATATATTAGTATTTCTTGTTGCGACCGCGGCGATGCGTGCCGAAGAGAATGCGCGCGAACGCTTGGCGGAAATCTGGGCTGAATATCGTGTAAATCACAGGGTTGAGAGTAGAATTGAAATAACCGAGCCATAAGAAGAAGCTCGCTAGATAGTCGCTTATCACACACGTTTGGCATATTGGCATAACTAGCGCCATTATAAAGAATGGCAACCAGCAGAACACGAACGCTCCAGTAATAATAGCAAGAGTTTTTGCTGCTTTTCTTTCACGTTTCGCTTCTAAAGATTCTTTCTTTTCTTTTTGCGAGGGTCCCGGAACGATCGATCGTTCAGGTTTAGAACCGTTTGTAACGGTTGAGGAAGACTTTTCTGGAGACACAGCAGCTGGTAATTTCTCGTTTATCGTGAACGCAGTGGTACGAGGTTCTTCGTCTAGCGTGTCCACTGTTGATGTGCTCTGACCTTCAGTTAGTAACAACGCAGCGGCAATCGTCTCTGCTCTTGTGCGCTGGTTGCATTTCTTGAGATTTAGGAATCGTTTCTTTACGAACCTTCTGTCTCTTGCTGATTGTACTGGCCTCCCTGAAGGCGGAGCTCCGTCAGCTGATGTAGGGCGAGCGGGTGGCGGCTCTCGACGTCTTCTTATTCGTCTCCGTGCTGTTTGGAATATCTTCCAGTATAAGATAAGGATTACAGTGAGGGGGACATAGAACGTTGAACACGTTGCAAAGATTTGATACGCGAGATCTTGACTAACGAGGCACTTTTGTTGTTGTGTTATCCTTGCGAGGTAATCGGGGTCCTTCCAGCCTAACTGGGGTGCGAGAGAGACGACTAGCGCTGCTCCCCACACGAGAAAGATCATTGTGAAGATCCGTTTCTCATTTCTTATGTGGATGTAGTCGACGTTTGTAACAGCCCAGTACCTAGAAAAAAAAACAAACCATAAGCGTCGAATAATTCAGGAATATTTGAAGGAAATTACGTATTATGCTATTTCTTTATTTATTTTAATTATTGTATGGTCATTTGTCGCATATCAATTGTACATCACGTTAAGTTAGATATTAATGTTAAACAATACCTAATGCGACATAGTTTCAATAACAAATGACCATCACGTTAACGCTCGAGGACAGTAGCTAGGATAAACGCCAATACACATTATCTGCGTCACTTATTCGCGTCTGTGGCTACTTTATGATGCGAATGGAATGCGGAATGCAAGGATTGGCGTCAAAGCATTCTGTGGAAACTGGGGATATAACTAAATAGTGTTACAATGCGCTCGGATTCTTAGGATTGTCGGATAATTGGCGAGATTAAATGTACTGTAGATTAAATATCGTCCTATTTCAATGTTGTGTAG
Organism: Colias nastes; assembly: GCA_907164665.1. Taxonomy (NCBI): domain Eukaryota; kingdom Metazoa; phylum Arthropoda; class Insecta; order Lepidoptera; family Pieridae; genus Colias; species Colias nastes. The sequence goes on along the minus strand of CAJQZM010029421.1, from coordinate 10,101 downwards.
TTATAAATATTATATTATCTTTGGAAATTGGTGTGGTAGCTTTCAAGTTGACTAAAAACAAACGTTCAAACAATTTGAACTATCCATTGCATATATTTTCTTTTACGTATTGGGTGGTAATTTTTTTTCTTTATTCTCTAAGCGAACAATACACTACTTGGCTATATATATATTATGTATTTTAAAGTCACACGTTTTAAAGTTATTTTAGTTAGTACGTAGTACAGAAATACATCAGTTCTGTGGGCATATAAAAGCAGTTTCAACCCACGCACCCACAGTTTCAATCTAAACTTTATATCGGTGCATCCTCCGATCGATATACTCATACTACATACTACTAGACTATGTATAGTTCGTGAATAGGCAGGTCCACATAGAGCGAGCAGCCTCACGAAGCAATTTGCTGCAAGATGCAGCATGATCTATGTGGAGTGTGGACATGGCACGGTTGAAGAAAACATTGGAACACGCGATTTACTCGACCAAGCCAAATCTACATACCTACACCGTTGCTCGCTCTATGTGGAACCGACCATTCATATTTTTCTTTTTAATGCGATTATATTAGCTTCAGCTGTATCACGCTGTATGTTTATAACTGACTACCTTAAACATGATTATGACACTATATTTCACACTTTGAACACTTCTCAAGGATCGGTTACTATTCAATAATATAATTTTATTTAAGCCTGTTTTTTTGTTTTTGCTATATTTATTGCTATTACCTGTCAGTGGCGATGGCAACTAGATGAAGTATGGATGCCGAGCTGCAGAGCACGTCGCTGGACGTCCACATGTCACACAGCTCGGGTCCCAATATCCAGCCTTGGCTGACCTGTGAGTGATATTGATTGAGTTTTTGCACTATTGCGGTTTCAAGGGATGACGGATGCTTTTGGTGTTGTCACTTTTATAGATTGAATTGAAACGTTCGACTTGTTGTAATTTATGTTTGGGACTCAATTGTTTTACTAGTTTCATTTATTGTTATTCTTTATACAACGGGATATCAGTGAAGTGACTGATGTAAAAGTAACAATACAATTATGTTTTGAAAAATTAATGTATTATTCAATTTTAATTGCATTGTATTTAAAGAGTACCACAAGGAAGGAGACATGGGCCAGCCTTATTTGTAATATACGTTCATGACTTATTCTAATTGCCTTCAACATTTTTAAGTAAAATAGACTTGATAAATTAAATGATAGTTATACAGATATTTTTATTAAATACATTACCTCATACACAGCTCCTAATGGCATGACTAGACACGCCACCATCAAGTCAGCCACCGCCAGCGACGCGACGAGGTAGTTCGCGACATTCTGTAGATTCCTCTCTATTATTATTGCAGCTATAACGAACACGTTACCTGGAAACAAAATAATTGATTAATGGCCATTACTATTTGTTATAAGTTTTATTTGAACAGTGTGGTAGTTCGTAGCTGATAGGTTTAAGTGGAACGGAGTGTTTAAAATCATCTGAAGATAAAGAAAATGAGCACTTTTAAAAAGCAAACGATGTTTGTATTTTGATTGTTAATGTTATACAAAAGTTGTAATATCATTATTGAAAAAAAAAAACAGTTAATCAAAGTGTTTTTGATTTTTTTGACACTATTTTCCGTATTTTTTGTACCCTTTGTTAATTTACACTCACATAATACTGTTTCCACACCATGAATAGGCTATACAAACCCTGAGAACTACCTCTCTCCTGCTCGTTATCGATACCGTAAAAAATAAATATTCCGCCAACATGAAAATTCAGTAACTATGTATCATAGAGCCTTCCATTAGACTTGGCACCCCATATCAACACTAGTGAAAGAGAATTTCATTCAGTACAGACAGCTATATAACAAATCCCGTACCTTTCAGATAGCGCCCTCCTAAATGACCTTAAGGGTGATATACAGTGACTGAGAGTTTTTGGTACTTGATCGAGTGTTGATAATTTTTGATGAAAATTATGGTTGGTCGTGTATTTTTTTCGGTTGTATACCGGATTATTTTAACTAATGTTAATTAGTTGTCAGGTTTAATGAAATGATTATTTATGTGACTCAATATTTTTTTTTATTAAGTATAAAAGAAAAATACATATTTAAGATAAATTAACATACCAAAAACCACAGAGATTTGTCCGGCAGAATGATGCATTTGTTGTTTATAGTTAATTGTTGGCTTTTTGATAGCCGTAAAAACAATAGAAATATGTACATATGTCACCATCACCTGCCTTATTTTCCTACATTTAGTTCAACGTAGAAAACAAAAAAGTTTTAACAAAATCGCTTCCATAGTTTATGAGGGTAGTAAGTGTACTTATATTAAAATGTACATTTATAAGCCTGTTTACATTCATCTACCTTTTATACCTCATTAAAGTTAAAACTATGATCATATTAAATATTCGCAGCTAAACTAGTTTGCGCAAATACTACGCACTTTATGTCCACACCATTACCCGACCTCCATACAAAATTCAAACTGACTGCAAACTTTTTCCCACTCGCGACCCTTGACCCATGGGAGAATAATATATAGAGAATATTTACACAGTATAAAGAGAAAAGTAAGTTATCTTCGAACAAAGGTACACATCGCGCCGTTTGTACGCACGCACGCACGCAAACAACGCCGCTCAGTTCCTTCTCACGAACCGGTCTCGTGCGGGCCGTGCCATTGCTGTGAGCGGTCGGTATTTGTTTATACAATTATTAAAAATATCAATGTGACAAGTGACAACCCTGCGCTTCGCGAGTTTAGGTACCGTGCGCTCCTAAACGCCGGGAGTCGGCATACTTTTCTCTTTATACATACTATGATATTTACTTGTAACTCTGCTATGTCGCTTCCAATAACAACTATTTCGTTATCTTCATTGTCGAAGTCTGTTCCAAGATAGCAGACACTTCCTTTGTTTTACTGAATGAATATTGTGTTAAGTTCCAAGATAATATGAGACGTCTTTAGTGTTAATAGTAAAGGTCATTTTGCTTTTGTATTACTTTTCTAAAGATTGATATTGATAATTATTCTTGGAATTTATTATAAATGCTTTTAGAGAGGAGGTACTTACTACCTTTGTCGTAATTTAGAAAATTTGGAAAACTAAAATGTAATATAAACTATACTAAACCCACCAGCGTGTCAAATTATAAAGTTTAAACATTTTTATCTACCTATTCAATTTTCAGTACAAAATTATTATTGAATTCGCAATTCGAATACTAATAGTTAAAAAATATAAAACTATGATTTATGATTTCCAGATGGATGGAATCAATTTAAGAACAAACCAAACCCAGCTACATATAAATTATCTATTTACAGTACGAAGAACGAATTAATGTACTCAAGACACACAACTCCACAGTCGGTTAAAACAAACAGTTTATCCATTTAACAATGCACTCGAAGCGCTTAAAGCCTTTGAAACGTTTTTACAAGGGTATCGTTGAAAAGTATAGCTACTACGTGCTTAATAGCCCAACCGAATCTCTTGACCTAGCCCCTGATTCCATTCTGATGAGTCCCAGTTGTTTTTATTGCTGTCTACTAAGCGGTATAGTTGTAAAGCGCTTTAGTTTCGCTGTATTTGTATGAAATGCCACTAATGTTAATAATGAGATGGTCTCTTACGAGAAACGAATACATTTTATTAAAGACTAGCTGTGCCCTGCGGTTTTACCCGCAGTGCTCCACTCCTGTTGGTCTTAGCGTGATGATATAGCCTCGAGGCTATCTAACACCGAAAAAATTTTTCAAATCGGACCAGTAGTTCCTGAGATTAGCGCGTTCAAACAAACAATGCAGCTTTATAATATTAGTATAGATTGAATACAAATGGATTATTATCCATGGTCGTATATGTAGACTTTTATCCTTGGTCTACGTGAGACGCACCGTAGGGTGAAAATAATATTCCTAACTCTATTAAAACATTTACGCTCCATGTTGGGTTATTTTATTTGTAAATTATTATAAAAACCTATTGAACCGATTTGATTGAAACCGTCCTATGGGAGGCGGAAATTAGCTTGACATTTGATATAATCTGGATGATTACGGCTTCTAAAAAATGTATGAGACAAATATTCTGCAAGTAAAACAATTGCTGGATCTTTGTAAACGTGCTGCTTTGTATTTTCACATCTTCCTGAGTTTTAATTTGGGAAAATGATTTATATTCTTTGTAATATAGGTACTTATTTTGTGCAAACCTTTCTTAGATTCTTACCAAAAACGTAGCTAAAAGCAAAAGAAAGATAGAAAATACTGTTAGTGAATGTTGATTTATAAAGGTCGAATTATATACGATCTAGGTGATAATTCGTTCCATTGAAGATCCTTAAATCAAAGCTCATGTCGTGTTCCAGTGATATAAAAATGGCAATAGCCTTCAGAAAGAAGATAAAAAAAATATTGGTATTTTCCTACTATTATTATACTATTTTTTTGTTTAAGAAAATATTGTCAAAATTGGAATCCTTTTCCTTTTTATCTAATATCGACTTAATAAAGTATCGATTTATAGTTATATATCTATGCGAGAGGGGTGAATACTTTCAAAATATTATTAAACAGTTTTGAAACAGTTATAAATGTTATTTTAATAGAAAGGGATCGTCTAGACAATACATACAGATAATCTAGCCCGCATGACGTCAGAGCCAGTACACGAACAAATGAGTTTAATACAATTAACCAAAATTAATAATCTGTTAATGACAAAATTAATAAGCAATTTAGTAATCTGTGCAATTTAGCAAAACATGTGAATTCCGTTCGCCAAAATTGCGTCGACGAAATTAAAAAAGTCCCGTCGCTTATCATAAAATGTGCCAGAGAGATTAACGTTTGTTGTTTTCAATTTTCTTTTTAATAGATTTCTTTAAGAGCAAAGCCAAGGCGTGTCGGGATTTTAATTAGGTCCCGTGGAACAATTTTTCATTTGGCGCTATTTAATTTTTGGCGCCGAATCGCCTTTGATGTCACGTCAACGTCTTGTCAGTGTGACGTTTGATTTCTTTTGCGCAAATGAAAAAGTTATTTTTTTTTAATTAAAGTACGCAAGGTTTACTATGGCAGGATATTGAAATCGATTACGATATAATTAAAATAAATATTAACAGTGTTTGTTTTGATTGCGGTGGCTATTTTGAATCTGTGATACATACTCATTTTAAAATAAATATTTTTCTTGACCGAATTTTTACAGTGCCGTTTTTTTATGACTAGCTTACTACGCAATAAAAGATATATCACAGAGCACAAGTATAAGCGCAAACCCAATTTCTTTTACTACTAAATTTTGAGTTTCAATTCGATCACATTGATAGATGTAAATCACTTGAACACATGAACATGAACAGTCAAGTATTGATTGATTTTTCATGTATGCAAATGCTATTTATCCATGTTAACAAAAATAATAGCGCAATTCTAGCGCAATAGACAGCTTCATCAATTAGTGAACCACTAAATTGTGGCAACATCATCATAATAAAACTAAATATAATATTAATAAGGACCAATGATCATCATAACAATCATCTCTCTTCTAATTCCATGAAATCCATCGTCTAAACTCACGATAAACATAATAAATAACCTCACTATGAACGAAATACTGCGCTTATCATATTATGCATGAATGATTTCATTACATCAAGATTGGGCTCATAACTTCCCGAACCAAATCTGTATATCATTATAGTTTGGAATATCATTTAGGCACTTCCGAGTTGGAACAGTTCCAACTAAGTCTGCCAAGTCCATCCACGGCTGTGATTACAAAGAAATTGTGGATTATGCCCCTATTATTGTCATTGGCAATTAATAAGCGGAAAACATTTCGTTATTATGTTATTATGTAACTGGTGCACGGAATGATGAAATTATTAATATAAATGAATATAAAAATGACTGTTATGTACTGTGGATAAATCGATTAGGGCTGTTCGAATATGTACCAAATAAAATAGGTAGCAAAATAACTATTGCAACTGTTATTGTTAAGTTTTCCAATACCTACTAAACAACAATTAGGTCCCAATGATGAAATTTCACAAGTTAAAAAGTTCCTATTCTAACTCAAACTCAAACAATTATTCAATTAGGCTTCTTATAAAAGCACTTTGCATTTACACATATTTTTTACATTTACCTACCATTTCTAAATAACGAAGATATTATAATTAATATTAAATTATTTTTTTAACAAGATAGCCAGGCATTTGACTGCACCGTACGTGATGGTAAGTAGTGATGCAGTCTAAAAAAGATGTAGTTATGTTTAGAGTTATAAATGTGTTAAACGCTAAAATACATTTTATATCGCCCCGCCATTATCAAGAACAACGTCAAAGGAGTGGAAAATGCATTTATTGAAGCCATTTGTCTGTAGCAAGCGAACTATATGATCTCTATAATGTCACGATCTCAGAAGACGGGATCTTGTTGGAAATGTCAGCAAAACTGAACTGGTTTAATGCTGACACGGTGTAATAGTACTATCTGGGTGACTCTGAACATAGGCTCTAAATGTAACTTGGAACAAAACAGTTCTTATATGGTTGGTTCAAGTAAAGGAGGTTTGTTGTAATGTGTAACAAAATACTTTTAACGGTTCTAGTTATTTCTATGGTTCTAAATTCTAATAGTTTAAGAAGTTTGTAGTAGTAAAAATGGTTCCTGCGCATTAGTTTTTAGCAAACGAACTCGCGAAGTAATTACTAATAATTAGGTAGGTTAGGCGAGTCTATAATACCTAATAAGTATTATAGACGATATTTAAGTAGAAGTAAGTCTTCTTTAAAATACCTATGACTTACTTCACAAGAAGTAAGTCATAGGTATTTTAAACGATCTATAAGGAAGGTTTTAATTGGTATTTGCTGGGTCCTTGGACGAAATGCTCTCATTCTAATATCGCTTACCTAAGTTCTACTGCATGTATGTATCGTTATGAACAATATATTAGAAATTCGGTATTGTAATACTAAGATAATGGTATATGTTACAGAGGAATGCGTGGAGGAAGCAATTTGAAATACGTAGGAGACAATCATCCGTTGTGTATTAACATAATATAATTTAGAATATTGTATTACTGGCTGATAAACAGTGACAAGTTTACGAATTCACTTAGTATGTACCCAGTATGTACCTATTGGGATTTGTACGTGATCTCATTAATTTTTTTGGTTATTATGATATTAAATATTAGGGTAAATTTCACTACTAGCTGATAAAGTCATCCAATTTATCATTTTTTGGCAAATATTTTCATTCTTTATTAATTAATTGTAATTTTAACAAAAAAAAAATAAAAAAAAATAGCTTAACATAATTATAAGTACCATCAACTAAACGTTTTATTTCGTTACTTTAAAAATATTTTTTGAGAAAATCTGGACGATTCCGGAAGCAATTAAGGTTATTTTTTAAATTTACGTCACAACACCCTTTCGCGATGATAAGAGGCGTTTCAAACGGTTATAAGTGCGTTCAAGGGAGATGAAATGATCCACCCAAATTCAGTGGAAAACACGCTAAAAGCTTTTTAACTCTTTCTATGGAGGTTTTCAAATTTTATTTATATGAGAAAGTTAAAATACGCTAAATCATTTTTATAAGCTTATTTTTTAACATTACCTGGATTTTTCGTAATATTATTAGAATAAGAATAAGTTATTCATAAATAATAATAATTTATTTGGATAATATAATATGATTATCAGCTTTTCTCGTTTATCGAACACGATTATTATCATGAATAGTGGTGACATAAGGCCATGAGGAGCGACATGACTTTCATTGCTGGCCACACTGTTGCTGAACAAATTTAGACTCTAGTAGATGGACATAATGACTCACCGATAATAGTAGCGAGGATGGTAAGAGCGAGGATGACGGACGTGACCACCACGAGTACGAAGAATGTGACGTCAGTGCTGGTGCTATTGTTGCTATACTATAGACTCTAGGACTCACCAATTATAGTAGCGAGGAAGATGAGAGCGAGGATAACGGACGTGACCACCACGAGTACGAAGAATTTGACGTCATTGCTGGTGCTTTTGTTGCTATACTATAGACTCTAGGGCTCACCAATAATAGTAGCGAGGATGATAAGAGCGAGGATGACGGACGTGACCGCCATGAGGACGAGCGACGTGACGTCAGTGCTGGTCGCGTTGCCGGTGACGTTGAGTGTGACGTTGCAGCCCCACGACACCGCGTCCACCCATGAACAGTTGGGATCGTACCACTCGGTTGTCGAGTCATCTAGAACAAATAGGTTAAATGTTAACTGTATAATTACTTAATCAGTTACCGCAAACAAAACATGTTTTAGCGTTAAACCACACAAAAGGATAATAAGGACAAGTTTAAACCTCTATATTAAACTTAAAGCATGTGCGAAAACCAGTCTGCGTTTAGACCAGGTCTATTTAAGTTTTTGAAAAAAGACGGTTTGTAGCAAGTGTGGTAACAACTAGACTTAAACGTTACAATATAATATACAAGCTGCGTTGCGCGGTTTCACCCGCATGGCTCCGCTCCTGTTGGTCTTAGCCTTCCTCGATAAATGGGCTATCTAACACCGAAAGAATTTTGCAAATCTGACCAATAGTTCCTGAGATTAGCACGTCTAAACAAACAAACAAACTCTTCAGCTTTATAATATTATTTATATACTATTCTATAGTATAGATTTATGTTAGTATTATATTTTATATGCAGGATTGGAATGCTTCTAATAATATTGAAGATGTTAGAGAGCTTCAAACCATTTCAAAGTCAAATTAACTCTACGAAACATTACTAATTAGAAGGGAAAGAAAATATTTGACAATACCTATTCTGTAAAGAAAATGGACCAGTGAACTAGGGGAACTATGGGTGACATACATCTGCCATACGTTCCTAGAAGGAGACAGGATGACACTTTGTACATAAAGTACATACAGATTGGGATCTCCAATTCTCTCTTAGTTATAGTACAAGGGGCTTAATTTACAACAGTATTATTTATGTTAGGCTTTATATATTGTGTAGCGGTAAATATGTCTTGACTGAGGGTAGATATTTCGAGTCAAAAACCAAAATATGTCATGACGATTCAAAAGTGCTTCTAGAAGAAGTCTAATTGAATAAATTAATGTTTGTATTTGAGGTTTGAAATGTCTTGATAATTTTAGCCTATTAGACCATTTTAATATACGTTTATTTTTATAATTAATTAAACTGAAACTTCCTAGTACTTGCACTGAGCAACTATTCTCTAAGTCCATTAGATGCAATTAATTTATAGCTTCAATAAAACAACTTTATACTACAAAACAAAGCTTTGGCTGAATTGAAAAAAATCTATTTAATAACGAAAAAGCTTTTTGTTTATAATAAACTAGGTTTCCACCCGCGGCTTCGCCCGCGCAGCCAAAGAAAAACCCGCATAGTTCCCGTTCCCGTGGGATTTCCGGGATAAAATGTCCCGGGGTAAAAAGTAGCCTATGTCCTTTCTCGGGTATCAAAATATCTCTGTACCAAATTTCATGCAAATTGGTTCAGTAGTTAAGGCGTGATTGAGTAACAGACAGACAGACAGTTACTTTCGCATTTATAATATTAGTATGGATAACAATTCTTTGCCATCAACCTTTGAGTTACGGAATAGCTTGCTTTTGTTATTTCATCTATAGGTAGTCATCTTAATGCTTGACCCAAATTCACATTTTTTATTGCAGGCTAGCTATCTGTTTACTAAAATTAAATAAATAAAAACACTTTATTGTAATAATTTGCAGAAAGACTTTCTTCCTTTACAATTTGGCGGTCTTATCGCTTAGAAGTGATTTCTTCCAGACAACCTTAGGATATGTGATAAAGTTATTAAATTTCACTTCGCTATTTCTTTATATTATGATTACAACTATGTGCATTCTGTACCTATATACCGAAACTATAGTTATAGGTGCTATATTTATTTAAATACCTCCCCTAGATATTATAGGATTAAATTTATAGGATTAAATTAAAGAGCAATAATTTTGTTGCAATAATTAATTAATTAATT
>CAJQZM010029417.1:9858-48421 GCA_907164665.1 Colias nastes | reverse complement strand
AATTTTCGTCGGCGCCATCTTGGATTATAGTTTTGACCTCATATTCGTTAATAGCTACCCCAAAAACCATGAAAATGACACCCATCTCGAAAAAAGTCAAATTTTCGTCGGCGCCATCTTGGATTGTTGTTTCATAAAAATAATATTTGTCATACTCATTGAATACAGATCAACCAACTTTCTACTAGTACTTCAAAACTTTGCCGCTATTCCTATTCAACAACCCATAAAAAAGAGGATCTCAGGCAATAGTAATTTTTAAAACATAATTTTAAATCACTACTTATAAAACAAAGTCGCTTTCACTGTCCGTATGTCCCTATGTCCCTTTGTACGCTTAAATCTTTGAAACTACGCAACGGATTTTGATGCGGTTTTTTTAAATAGATAGAGTGATTCAAGAGGAAGGTTTATATGTATAACAACATCCATTAAATAGTGGAGAAGTACTGTTATTTTTGAGGTTTCTAATGTGATGTCGTAAAAAATTACATTTTTTCCGCTTACATTGCAAACGCAGGCTGAACCCTTCGAGTTTTATCAAAATAATGTACTAAGTATTATACACATTAAAAAGGTCTACAGAAAAATCCGCGATGGTATATGTCTATCTCTTATTGATAACCCTTATTGATTTTAACCAATACAGCATTAATCCTAAACCAATTAAATACCTTGAATACATTGTTAATATAGATCTATAATATGGCCCTTTACACCGTATGATTTAAGTGAATATTTTCGAAGATATTACAGATTTAAAAATTGCGGGACGTACCGTTTGCGGCGGTAGGTACCGGCCGGCCGCCCGGCTATATATTTTATACCCGTGCGAAGCCGGAGCGGGCCGCTATGTTTTTATATACAACGTTCACAGTTTTTGTGTAGTGAATTTAGTATCAGCATTGCACCCGTGCGAAGCCGGGGCGGGTCGCTAGTTACAAATAATTGTAATATGAAACTTATACATTACAGTTGATTTGAAGAATAAAATAGAAAATTTTATTTTTTTACATTTTTAGTTCTTTCGGTTCCCGGTCGAAGAAAATGAATTTTTGAAAATCTTTGAATGCAGTTCTATTTATTTTTAAAAATAAAGGAAATTTGCTATCTCCAGTATTTCTAGTACTTTCACCCAGGGCCCATCGAAAATTTCCACACTGTATTTACAAACAAATATATTAATATGCAAATATTGCTCGTTTAATAGTATAGAATAAGAAGTTAATTTATATTTACAACAATTATCCTAGGATAACTAATAAAATCAAACTACTGATTTATTTATACCGTGGCCGTGCTCGCCGTTTTACTCGCCGCTCGGTTCTAATACGCGAGCGGCGACTACAACGTGGTCGGGAGCAAAACTAGCACAGGTCCTCCCTCGATGACGTCCGGCTGGACTCTGGCGGCATTGACGTGGTGCGCGCGAGTCGCATTTTACGTATTATATTTTATATAGAAAAAAATAAGGGCTAAATTATAAATCTATCCAAAAATTTCCCTGTAAAACCTGATTAGTAAATGAAATGTAAAATTTTCATAAACATAGCGTTCCCCTAATTCTCATAAAACTGATTATGCTTTCAAAATCGATGTTACTTCTGATTTTTTTTTGATCGAGTTAAATGTTTAATATTGTGTTTTTATCCAAAAAAGTCACTAGATCAAACGTTTATCTGTGCTATATATTTTTTTAGGATTTTAAATATGATGATTTCTATCCAAAAACCATGATTTAGAAACATACATTTTGTGCCATGGCCCCTTAATTTTGGCGGGGGGCGGAGAGTGTCCGTTCTGTAGCGTTTAGCTACTATTATGTATTCTGTGGTTCTACTTCAAAATCATTTTTGAATAGAGCCAACTTGGAGCCAACGCATATTGTAAAGTTAGCCAAAATAAGCACTCTACGTCTAGAAATTGATTTACTTTTTCAGTACCTATAAGATTATGATCTTCAAATATGTAAATAAGATCACAGATATACAATACATACCTATTCTGTGTGATTCTGTGTATACCCACATACCCATTTGATATTTATAATTCTGTGAAAAAACTGTAACAATAATTGTCAAAAAATCTATGTCAGTTTGATAGATCGAGATAGCAGGATAAAAAATAAAAGGAAATAACCCTGATTCGAAATTATTATGTATTTTGCCTACAATTGAATATCATTACAATACTAAACGCAATTTCCTTCCTCTTTAAGCGGGAAAAATTAACCTTAAGATAATTTCCTTTTTTAAATTGTCATTTTGTGATTTATCACTGTAATTTCCGTAGTAGTTGATTGAAAATTCTAATTGAAGTTAGTTTTTGATAATAAATTATGCTAAAAATGGTATTTTCTGTACGATAATACTATTAGTATTTTTCTATATTTGTAGTGATCTTTGTCACGAGTGTATGGCGTCAGTAACGGATAACATTGCAGGTGCAGGGTCAGAAATATTTAACCCACTTCCACCAGTGTTATGTCATAATCCTCGACTTAAAGTGGAGCCAGAAAAGGTTTGCTGTTTGAATTGGTTTAATTTCTCTGAAACAACAAAATATGTTTTTTCTATTTAAAAACCGGTGTATTACCACTTTTTTACTTTTCTGTTCTTTCGTAATAAATACCATATCACTATTGTATCAAGTAAGGTAAAATGTGAGTGAATATGAGGTATATTATTAAAATTCTTAAAATAATTCAATTCATACCTGCAACTGTATTGTTTCAGGTATCACTACGAAATGTATTTGCTGAAAAATTGCCACATCAACATAAATCAGAAATTGTTATCAAAGAAAAGACTAAAAAGGATCCTGTTCCAAAGTTTCCTTTACATATAAGTTGGTCACCCAGTCATTTTTGTTTTGACCTTAATGGCGAAGTTATGATATGTAAATTACGGTATATACGGTCTATGAGTGTGCATTATTTTGTAGTATGTATGAAAAAGTTTTTTGAAACCAGCTCGTATAGAGTAGGTATATCAATCACGTAGGCGCAAAAATAATATTGGCAATTCGCACATTTTTCAAATTAGGAAGAATTCTAGTGAAGACAGACACCTGAGTCTGTAATGCAATTTTGTGACCAATTCATTTCAGAATTTGCAATCCAGGCAACCGCACCATTTATACCCGATGTTGTGGTTTATGGGATGACTCAGCACGACTAGGAGCGAGCTGGAAAACTTATCCTCGAACAAGATTCCGCTTAGTTCCAGGTCAAGAGGACATACTATACATAAAAGCCACACCTAGAGATTGTTCTCCGATACCATTAGCTCATATTGGCTTGCAAATAGCTTCGGCTCATTTGAGGGATAATGTTGTCGGGTACTTTTTAGTACCCATACTGGTCAAATTTATGACGTACGTACCTCCCTGTCTTATGGCAGAGGAATAAGGTTCAATTTTAGAAAGATATTAGTTGTTCATCTTCAGACTTTTATATTTAATAAATTATATCTACTCATTATTGTTTCATTTCAAATATTTGATTATGTTAGCTTATATATTTATATTTACTTTTATATTTTAATTACCTAAAATAACTTGATATTTCTACGACGTTGTTCGACAACTTTTTTCTGTGAAGTCGATCGCGATGTCATTTTTTATCCGGTATATTATCGAGCGTCTCCTCGTTTTGTATTCAAGTTTCCTTATGACTTACGTCATGTTTGGATATATTTCTCAAATACCTACCCAGGAGAGTCGACGCTCGGAATAGCAATCAAGACAAATCACGAGTCGAGACCCTCGGCTTTGTGTGTTCATGTGTTATATTAGACTTAATAATCTGGTCGGTGACTCAGAGACCCGTCCGCCTTTGTTCACGTGTAGAAAGCTCCTGTAAGTGGCTTGACTGATGAGGCGAAACGGATGTCTTCCACTGCACAGTTATTATGAAACTTCAAACAAAAACAAAGTTCGAATGAATTAAAATTGTGTCATTGTTTTTATTTAGCATTCTATCTTAAGAAATTTTTAGTATAAAACAATGGCTACGTATAAGTGAAATTGAACCACTATTTGATAACTTCATCACATTTAAAAATAGTTCAATAATGTTTATACAAAAAAATCTCTTTCTTGTAGTAGGTTCTGGTGTGGTGCGAGAAATAGATTTTACGAGTGCGTGCGGCGCGATATTTACGCATGTTTACACTTTGGACATTTTATAGGCTCAACGACACCGTCACTGCATCGTAGTAACATTTTGAGAATGTTGATACACAGCTTACTTGCCTCAAGCTGCAGTCTATACTTAGGTACATACGCTAATCTTCACGGACTACATAAGTATATTATGACCTCTGATTTGTTATTTGCTGTTCTTAGATACCTTTATAGCTGGACACAATATCAAGTACAAAGAACAAAATATTCTGATTACTATAAGTATATTATAGTAAGTATTTATTTTTGTCGTATATTTATTAACATGTAAAGTTTACATTCAATCATTCCAAATAACCCACTCGTTCAAATGTGATACCGTTAAAGGTTACTTCCAATTATTCCACTTACAAATGTAAAACAAGTAAGGCAGCCTTGTTAAGAACAACATAAACTAATATAATCATGACCGCGAAGAACCGAGAAGGGACAATCACTCTGTCCAGCTATAAGGCTTCCGGGTGCAGATTGATGCTGATTGATATTGATTCCTGTTATTATTAGCCCGCACCACCACTCGCCAACGAACACGATCAGACAGAGCACTGACCGCTTAAACTTAATTGGCATAAACCATTTATAAAACTACATTATGAAAATCAACAATAACGATGAACACTCTTTGATCTATCCACTATCTGATGTCCAGATAAATTGAAAACTCTCCGAGACCGTTAATGAAAAAAAATGTCTTTGGACGTTTAGATTTACCACGTCGCCTCTGATGTTCTACCGTTCCACACAAATTATCGACTCAGTTTGATCCCACGGCTAAAATAAAATATCATATTTCCTGTCAGACGGGCGAGCTTCAGCATACGAGTGTCTTTTTTCTACATTTTTTCAGGTCGCCGCATTTTTTAAAGAACTGCGTCGCACATGTTTGTTCAACAAACGTGACGCCTCCTTTTGATTTGTGTTTTTTACTGTCTAGGCAGTAAGCGTCAGGATTACAAAATGATTGTTGCGAGAGCGACGTAACAAATCTCAGTGCAATTCTAATATAATTGGAAGGAACTAGTTAGTGATCAATATAGTATTGTTTATTGCCGTTACAGCAAGCGTGCAAGCGCCGAGCTTGTTACATAGGTTGTATTGTGTGTTGCACTGTTTCTCACGGCGGGTTGCGCGTCGGTTCCGTGCGCCTTGCATAACGGCCGAAGCACGTAATACTCCGTAACACCGCGTATTATGCATGTAGGGCGCGTGTCTAGTACGCGTAAGCCCGCTATGAGGCGCTAATCTACCATCAAAACACCCACAGACGACAACTTGCTATGATATTCTAATGTAATATTCGTATAACTTCCTTGTCTTTCGACAAATTAAGAGTTGCATCAGATATACGACATTCGTAATAAAATTGAATGTGTGAATTTTATGTTGCCAAATTATATTATTTTATACCTAAAACGAATGTTGCGATAGAGAATCTCATCTTTGTGAGCAATATAGTTGTTTTCATCATGGTTTTTAATTAATTATTTTTTACTTTATTTACGTTGGATATAAGTTATAACCATAGATAGAACCCATAATCATATTAAACAATTTAGTATTTATTGACAACGAAAAATTACATTTGGTTGGTTTGTAACACGGGTTTTACTTTCACATCCAATCTATATTTTCCATTCGATATTATAGAGTGAGTAATATAAATATGAACTTACCGATCTCTAGGAGATAGTGGCGATGACACTTTAGACAAGTTTATCCAGTCAGATGGCACATGCTGCACTATTGTAAGCTACCACAATGGGCACCCCGTCTAGAGTTACGAAGATGACTAGCGCACGAGACACGTCAGATCAGCAGATAAATACCCAAATATCGCTTCTGACAACAAAAGATCGAATTGCGAGGTTGCAATCGAATCCGCAACCATTCCTCGGAAGCTACGGCGCCAGCTGCCGAGCTGGTATCAAGTTGCTTGCAGATAATAAAGGATTCTTTAATACGAAAAACGTTGAACGAATCGGAGGCATGTTCGAAACGTTTTTACGCTAAATCGAGTGCAAACAGAGGCCCAGTTGTAACGTACACCGGGTACGTCTTAAGTCAATTCGAAATTCTCTTTGCCTCTCAGAGCAATCTCATGTTACGCGTAACGAATTCACGTTTTAATCTTCGAATTCAAAGCCAATTGCAGATACGAAAATTTAAATGATTCGTTGTTATAATGGAAAAAAAATTGAATACCTACCATATTCGTTCAATCAAATAAACAATTAACATTCTAGTCTAGTCCAAAGGCAAAAATATAGAAACAAAACATTATTAAATTGAAGCTAAAGCGAAATCAGGATTGATATTGCAATGAAAATAGGGCGCGGAAGTGTCGACCCGGATAACCGGGGGCGGATGAGTTCGGCAGGATCCGGTCTTCTCTCCCATCCGGACTGTTCGTAATTACAACCTTTTCACTGGCTTATTGCTAGGCGGGAATACACGTGTAAATATATTCTATCTGTATTTAATCTATTTGTATTATTTGTGTTAGCCTCCTACCGACACTGATTAACGCACGAGAGAGCCATAGGATCCGGTTTTCTGTGGATAAGACTGACAACAGCTGCCCGGAAAACAATTTCTTTTTATGGAATATAAATAAAACATAAAATAATTAATGTAATAGAAGACTTCATATTATATTTTATTGCAAAAAGCAGTTATAACTTTTCGACTAAAATGCGAACAGCCGAAGTCGTTTCATGAAGTTCCCTTCCTGGAACTGTAAAGTTTCCCGCGGAGTATTCAATTGTTTACGCTTCGAGATTAATGCTGATATTAAGCAGTTCTCGCTCAATCTCATACATTTTTGAAACTATTTATAACTATGTATTATAAATAAAATTTAACGCGAATTTACTATTTCTACTTTTATTATCAACTTCATAGATTTTTAATTGACTTTCACCAGGCAGGGGGTTAACTGTTAAGAACTAAAGTGTGGTTATATAATATGTAATTATAATCCATTTAAATTTTATGGGAAGCCGCGGGAGGGCGCGTTTTATAAATATTATTACGACCATTACGGCTGAAACGGAATGTATTGACTATTCGAAGATTCCTTACAGATGCTGATTGAACAAATTAGTAGCCAATAGAGTTCAATAAACTGAAGTAGTAAATGAGTAGTAATTACAATGAGATAAACAAAATGTGAGTGCCACTTGTTTAATTGGCGATTAATTGGGACATGAAGTGTGGAGTGTTAATAAATAAATGTTAAGAATATTTTAAATAAATGGATAATAATATACCGTATAAATCGAATGTAACGATACTTTAATTTTATAAATATATAAACTATATTATTTAATTATTTTAAACGTATTAAAAAGTATTTTCAGCTATATTAATCTACAGTTTACAAAATATGAAATAAGTAGATCCGATAAGGAGTAAGCTAAGTGTCCACACGTGTGGCGGGTGGGCAGGACGACTGCACTAGCAGAATGTTTCTGTTCTCGGAATCGGTTTAATTTGGTACATGACGTCAGTTCCCTGTCGTCCGACCACTGCTGTTTCCTCAGTCTTCCGTATCTAATGATTATTATTGACTATCTCTTCCTGTAATTAGACGCCGGCCGGTTATAAGCTAATTGTTGTTAAAAATATTGAATAGAAATAGAATAGGAACATTGTTTGGATTTTGGTAAAGATGGGTGTTGTGTTGCTCTGTCACATATAAAGTACTGATCACATTAATTCATAATTATACATTTATAAGAATTACCGCAGTTATACCTATCTAGCTGCTAATGCAGGTATGTTTTAAATAGTTAATAACTAGATTTCCGCCCGCGGCTTCGCCCGCGTTTTCAAAGGAAAACCCGCATAGTTCCCGTTCCCGTGGGATTTCCGGGATAAAACCTATCCTATGTGTTAATCCAAGTTACCCTCTATATGTGTGCTAAATTTCATTGTAATCGGTTCAGTAGTTTTTACGTGAAAGAGTAACAAACATCCATACATCCATACATCCATACTTACAAACTTTCGCCTTTATAATAGTATTAAGATTAAGATTCAAATGCTTAATAGGTATGCATAATCTCTACATTTACATGTTCCTAAATTGGTCCATTTTACTATAAGACTAGCTTAAGCTAGCCATGTCTTAAACATTGCCTAATGTAGAAAATACTATAATCCGCGGTAAATCAATAATGCTCTATTGCTAAGATAAATATCGCCCGCAGTGCCATAATAAGCAACAAGGAACTAAACATAGGGCGATAATAAATAGCTGCTTCACGACACGACAGATGTAGGAACAATCGCACCACGGGACGTCCGAGGTTATGACGCCTCATTGACTCTACAATCGATGTACATTCACTATAACAACCCATTATTTTAGCCTTTAAAAGTAAACAAAGATACTTCATTCAATGCATACATTTAATACATTTCATTGATCAATAGTTTTATGGAATTTTTATTTCAGATACTATTGTTAATGACAATATCAAATACCTGTTGAGTTAACCCAGTAAATTCACACTTAGGTATATCTACTGATGTTTGTGGAATTTATATTGGTATCTTAGAAATGTGTATGCATTTAAATACTTTTTTCTGAAATGCTTTTTATCCCTAATGCACTAATATAGCTGTAAAATATTGGTATAAAAACGCTAAAAGGCTTGTCGAGCTCTGATTGGAAACACATGTCGCCACCGAACTATGGAATAAATTAAAAAACAATCACCAGATCATTTGAGTAAACAGAAAAAAGGTTAGGCGTCGCTGCAAAGGAGACATTTGCTGCCGTAAACAGACGTACGTGGTTAAGTTTCAAAGCGAATGGTTGGAACGGAGTTTTCGGTAAGTCATATTATTGTAGAGCAACGTATACGTAAATGTTTTTGTTCCAAGGGCTTCGAGAATCTCAGCGTGGGAAAGTTCGGTGAGGTCAGGTGGCAGCACATGTGTTCCTTAAATGTTTGGAGGTTTAAAAATAATATTTAACAAAATACGAATGTAGGTGCTGAGCAGACATGAACATTTTATCTTCGCGGGGAGATAGGGCGCCTCACTCTCGCCTGGTGGTCCGTTAACAATAACAAAGCATTATTTTGTCTTAGTTATGATGAGCATGGTTTATATTTGAGCGTCTTTAAATGTGCGGTTGCGTCCTAATCAAATTACCTGCAATGTGCACACGCTTAATCGGCAATTCTGTGGTATTAACGCAATAATAATATCTACACGTACCTACTTAACATCTGTATCGATGTTATAAATAAGCACATAACGACTGTTCTTTATAGTTATTATATACAAAAGCAAGATCCGTGTATGTATGATGTAGCCGTAGGCCGTAGCCCGTAGGTATATTCGTAGAATACGTAATAGGTATGTATTAAATAATGAAAGGTAATTTCGACTTCTAGGAATAATGCATAGATGCGGCATAGACGCTGTTCATTCTTGTCGAGTGATATATTAAGAAGAATGTCTTTTACACAAAAAGTTAATCTTCGCGTCCAGACAACGCCCAGTATTGGCTCCCGTTGGATACTCGAGCCCGTGGGATTGAACTTATAATGGACTGGAATTCGCAACGTGGGTGTTCGTTTTGCACGCATAATGCACAATTTTTTATATCCGCATACTCTTCATACTTTTTAAACTCATTGATGCGTTATAATATTGGTTTTGTGAATGAAAGCTTAATGTAAACACGGTCAGTGCAGTGCAAGCTTACTTCTACAAGATGCAACGCGTGTACACTCTTTCATTCACCGCTGAAATGTTGGTGACATTTTAATGCGAAAAATACAGGGCTGAATGGGTGAAGCTTTTTATATTTTGAAGAATGTGGATATATTTATATTTAATGTAATCATTACGTATATAAACTAAAAGGATTTGGGTAATTTTTACCTACATCTGTTTAAATATTATATTTCATAAAATTTATTAGTGTCACTGCGGAAGACAAAATACCACGCGGCAGTGAGTTAGTGTTAGTCAGAATCTCTGACAATGATTAATACTTCCTAATAGCTGGGTCCACACCGGACGATCCAGCGATCCCGCGATCCGCGATCCAGGATCGCGGAGCATGGATCGTGGATCGTGTTAGGCCGATCCACTTTAAAAACTTGCGATCCCAAATATGCGCTCCAAGTGATCCTTAGGCGATCCGTGATTCAGCCAGTCTAACTCTTGTACAATATGGAGTCACACGTACAACGGCTGCGTCTTGCCGTTGCAGCAGTAACTTTTATTATACTTAAATGTTTGCGCAAAAAATCAAGAAAAAGAAATCGACGGTTTTGGATGAAACAATTTTACAAAAATCGATTGGAATCTGGGACTCAGCTGTAAGCAGAGTTAGTTTCAGATGAAGTTGAACACAATTTTGCAAGAATGAATGCTAATGAATTTGAGATATTCGACTTTCTGAGATGTCCACGGTGAGGTGGATCGCGCGATCCAACACAACCGTCCACACCGCGCGCATCACGCAGCTGAGGCACCTTTGAAGCGGGCACAAAAACCGACCGCTAACGGATCGCACGAGGTAGGGAGCGCGCGCTCCAAAACGCGTGCATGGATCGCGCGCGGCACGTCCACACCGCCCGCATCTTTGGATCGCGCGCCTGCCGCGCGCGATCGGATCGCGGTGGATCGTCCGGTGTGGACCCAGCTATTGACATGTACTTGACGCCTACATATGTATAAGCTTTAAATATAAAAGTTTATGCATAAAACTTGCATAAAACGACACAACTCAGATTTCCTAACAAGTAAAAAAATATAGTGAGTTGGACTACATTTTTAATTAAATATTTAAGATATGTGCAGTGCATGTACGTTTAGTACATAGGTAAAGTATAGAGGGTAAAAAATTGATGTTCAGATTCTATTTTGAAAAAAAAAATGTTAGTAGGTAATCAATATTACTTTTAAAATTAATGCTATTCCATTTTTAAATCATCGGATATTATGTTTATTTTAATTTCAATAACAACTTTGATTTCCAAACAATTTTTACGCATACAAAATAACTATTGATGAATTGAATTTATCACCTTAAAATACGGAAGCATTGGTCATTTAACAAAAAGTTTAGGTCAAGACCAACAACTTCATTCATATCTTATATTACCTCATCTACGGTTGACGGAAACCCTTTTAAAGTTCTTATTAATCACCTAATTTTAATAGGAAACTCTCCAAGGTCCATCTCTATTATTGAAGCGCACGCTCGTAATCGTCTAATAAATTACCGTTAACTAAGGTAAACTGGATATAAAGGGTATGAGACCTTCGTCGTAACCTTAAAGAATAAAATCTAATCCTGAAATACACAATAACAGTTATAATCTTCCATAATCTGCGAAACAATGGTTCCAAAAACTTCTCGTAAGACTTGCAGGTGATAATAACTGTAACGATATGGTTTACAAAGCAGGACAGTAGTTGTCGGAATCGATATTCATTTAAACTTTAAAGTGTTACATAAATGCGATAATAGTTACACAAGTTGAGAGCTGCGAGTTACGTGGAGAAAGCAAGGTGGCCTTGGCAGTGAAGCGAGCGGTTACGCGAGCTACGTCGCGCAACGGCCGCGCGGCGCGCCCCGCCTCTATCCAGTAACAAGATTTACTTTTTTTTAAGATACAATTATTAGATCCTGTTTTTGGCGCGTAACTGCTATTCTATGGAGTTGGTGATACGTAAGTTCTATATACAATTTTATATTTGGAAAAAATTTTGATCAACGCACGACATCGTGATATGTATTTTATTTTGTCATTTTTAGTGTTTTGCTAACTCGGTATTATCCAACCATTTTAAACCTGTAGTGTTAAATGAGCAAAATGACTTGACAATTTATCGTTTTGCTAACATTAACTAAGTACGTTATTATAGCTTAATAAATCATTTAAATATACAAAATTCCATAATATAAGTAAATTTGAACGCAGATGAAAACCGCAACGTATAACAAACAAGCAGTTTCGCGTGAACAAATAAAGGCATAAGCATGATAATTATTTAGTTACTATATTCACCTAGCAGAATAGCTATTACGTAATATACTTAGAAATTAATTTAATAAATAATAAACTATTACGCCTTACATCGTGATATCATCATAACTCAGTCGGCGCGACAAGATTTTATTAGCCCATAATAATATCGTTAATGCTAAAAGATGCTGCGCTGTGCACTTGTTTTCACGCAAACAATACTTTCATTGTTAATGAACTTGGAAAGCGGGGATGTTCATTGTCATTAGATAGTTGAGAATGCACTCTCGCTCCGTTACGTGCAAAAGCATACACGCAAATGATGCAATTATCTCGTGTTATGTGGATTCTTATAACAAAATTATGTTAACGAATTCATTTTGTGTAGGTATATGGATTAAGTGATTCTTGGAAATCCGTGCACGTGGTTTTATAATTATCCGTATCTTATGTATAAATAATGCTCTAGAGTCTAGAATCTAAATTGAACACTTAATAATTTCGGAGAGCGACGTTTTAGTCAGTATTTATTTATATTTTAGTGCTATTTTTAAATTAACATACTCAATTTAAGTAGAATAGTATTACTTAAATACGAATTACAATAATAGCTCAACAAATTTATTTCAAAACGCACGAAAGAAACATGTTTTCAAATACTTATTTTCTGTTCTAAGGAAAATATACTAATAGATTGTGAATAAGCATCAACTTAGTCTATTTTGATAGACCTTCACATATTGTTTTGAAACTACTTAGGTATTACGTATTTTGATAAAATATAATAGGTATACGCTCAAAATTCTCAAAAATGTGTTCAACGTAACGGGGAACCTTTTTTGCAGCAAGCCTCATAATGCAGGCACTCAGCTTTAAAAATACACTTGTTCTTAGTTTTTTGCAAGATAGTGAGGGTGTGGATTAATTGCCCTTTAATAAGGCTTCAGGTGACATGCTACTCCTTTTAACTGTGGGAAATCGTGGGTGTAGTACCCTTGGCTCTCTCGCTTAACGCTCCAATGACCACGAAAACTGCTTTGTGATGAGATTTCTAAAAAACATAGAGTAGTTTTTATATTCACAATAAAAGTCATTATTATGGTGATTGTGGTGTTAATATTTTGTAGTTTGTCATTTTGGGCTAAAGTTACTCAATGGGTAGGTACACTAGGATTTTTAAAAAATATTCTGAATTAAGTTATTAACTAATGTGTAATGTTAAAATTCTAAATGCATTATCCTAGAGTTAGCTGTACTTATATTTTTAAAGTCCATAATTACCATAATATAGGTATTAGTTCTCCTTCAGAAATACAGTAACAGAATTTGCCTTGCCTTTGCATCATTATGATTTATGATTATGTTGCAGTAGCTTCTAATTTTGTAAAAAAGTTACAGAGTAAAACATCTCCACTCACTCAACAGTTTTCCCTGTTCTCAAATCAGTGTTCACAATAAGAAAGGCTCAGGAAGCTCGCTCCATTGGCGTCGTCGTTACGCCAGCCCTTGAATGTAATCCGGACGCCATCTGACGACTTTACGTGACACCTACTATTGTTTACATGTTTAAATTAACTAATAAACGTTTGTTTAACCTTAATACATAAATATAAACTAAGTTAAAAGCAGTATTTTGTTTATTTTTTTAACAATCCTGTCTTTTATTATGTAGAGTTTTAAAAAAGCTCTACGCACCCTTTTTCATATTTTGTATTTGCATGTAGATATTATTATTATACAATATTTTTTCCTTGTTTTATGTTATCGTGAATCCAAACAAAAGCCGAACCTGACTTGGATTTGATATATTATATTATATGATAGTCCCGAATTTTTTTGGAATTGGTTTGTATGCTGGTGGTAGTTTCAAACGATTTAAAAATGTATTTCATACCTATATTTTTCCTTAAATTCTATAAGTAGAGTCATAAATTTAGTTACATTACTTAAATTAAATACGAATAAGTTTTAATTATTTCCACCTTTAGCGCTACAATCTATACAATTTATACCTACAGCCTGCTTCCGCTCAGCTATGTCATTTAAAAGTCAAGTTCTATAAAAATAAAGCCAAGTGGGTCAAATTACAACGAATGTACAACTTCCAGTTATTACGTCAAATCTAAATACTTTTCAAGTGATTTCCGTACAAGTCGAAATTAACTCCGCTCAGAGGCAATTAATCACGGACCTTGACAATCTCTTATCGTACAGGGAAATACGTTGAAAATTACTTAATCCGCTCACATCCGCACAACCCATCGATTAGGTTATTAATTATTATTTTATTAAAAGTAATGGCTCATCTATACAAACAATACCGACAATGTCTTGACAAACTCGTAGACGATAAACGGTATTCAAAATAGAAGCATGCAAATGATGATGGTAGATTTTTTTTTATGTATTGTACAATAAACTGTCAACTGTCAGATATAGTTTGGTTACATATTTACCAAGAGGTAAATGAACTATGTGAGATCCTGTAGATATAAATGTTATTCCAATTTTATTTAATTTTATTCCCAAACATCATTTAATTTAATAATTTTGATTTATATTAAATTTTTTCAATTTTCAAGAATTCATCTTCGCGTAATTGTGCGTTTATAAGATTTTTACTAACTCATTTAATTTTGATAATGATAAATTGAGTTCAATATTTATTGAGCAATTATTATTATTTATTTAATTCCTACTTTGACATTGTAACAAAATTGCAGCCGGGAAACTAGCCATATTTATTTTTAATTGTAGTATTTAAAAACATTTAAAGCTGCGTCATAACGAAATTATCCAGTACCTGGCTATCTAATAACTTATTATTATCAAATCTTAATACTAACGACATTATGATAACATTCAAAATATTAATCCAAAGAAATTGCTAATCTAATCATTTACCGCAGATAATCTCATGACTTCATATTTACGGATATTCATGTTCCTGTTGATTATAGGTACAATCTTCAATTCTAAAAAACATTTTGACTTGTATGTTTTTGTGTGATTTTCCGACACTACCACGTTATTTGTATAACTAGTCTGGTCATAAGTTCTGTCATTATGTTAGATTTTCAAATTTTTAATGTTTAGCGCAAAATTTTTTTTCACGTTCGATTTTTGATTATTTTACGCGTTAAAAAACGACACATTTTATTAGAATAACGTATTTGTTACAATGTAGTGGACGCAAAAAGAAGACAGAGTCGCTGTTCTCGCTCTGCATCGTAGCGATTACGCGCCAAAAGAAATTTTCAGTTTGCTTTAAAATTTACAAAAACACAGAGATTTTTTTTTTTTGCACTATAAAACGATTTAGGTACGATTCAAGAGTAGAAGATAGGAGTAGAAGTGGTCTTTGTCGTACGATTTGGACGACAGCAGTGATAAATGCAGTAAAGGTGCGAATAAGGAAAGGTCCGGTCTGAAATCGAAAACAGTTAGCACTGCAGATGGGCCTTAGCAGTACCACAGTTAAAAGGGTGTTGAACGAGGACCTAGGACTACGGGCTTATTGTAGAAAAACATCGCATCTTCTTAACACACGCTTGAAGAAATTAAGACTGGATAAATGTCGCGCTTTACTTAAACGATACGCGAGAAAAATGCATCGTGAAATCCTGTTTTCAGATGAAAAATTTTTTACAGTGGAGGAGTGCTGCAACAAACAGAATATCAAAGTGTATACCCACAGTAGTGAAGAAGCTTGTCAACGTGTATCTCGAGTCCAACGCGGCCATCACCCCTTATCAGTAATGGTTTTCCTGGGAGTGTCTTATTTTAGCCTAACAGAGGTGTTTTTCTGTGAAAAGGGCATGAAAACAAGTACCAATGTTTACCAAAATACGGTCCTGACAAACCTCGTATAACCTCCTTCTCGGACCCTGTTAAAAATCAGCACTGGGTATTCCAGCAGGACTCAGCACTAGTGTTGCCCAATACAATGCGCCAATACACCTGGTCTTGGTCTTGGTCTTGGTCTTGCGCTCCCAGTCTTGGTCTTAGTCTTGGTCTTGCAGCAAGAGTCTTGCAAGTCTTGCAATTACCTATTAGTCTATTACTATTTAATAAAGTTTACTTTAAATCTTAGAAAAACGTATTAGAATTGGAACATTGTGAGCTTGAATTAACATAGCCATAGTAAAGATCAAGCAGATTAATAAATAACTGAAGATTTGATAAGAAATTCGAAAAATCAACTGACCTATATGTCGTTTTCCATGGAAGTAACTGTTTCTTAATAAACATTTATGATTTATAAGCTTACATTTGCTAAAACATGTAAAAAAACAAATTAATTACAATAACTTGACTGTATTTTAAAGAACAATACTTATCTGTCTAGAAAGAGATTGAACTATTCCTCGTGGACGAAGTCGCGGGCACAGCTAGTAAATACTTACTCTCATCATCTCTCTCAGAGATATTCGGGCTGGTAAGTAATACAAAACTCTTATCGCAGGCTTTTTATTTTATTATAAGTAGGTAAGTACCTACGCTTTTTATATTATTTTATTAGTTTTGTAGAATTTTTTTACACGTTTCAAGTACATATATTTAAAAGTGGCTACAATATTTATTAAACGGGTGATATTTGAACACTTTTTTGCTATTTTTTCTTGTAAAAACTTAAGAAATATAATGACTAAATGTACAATAATAGTACCTTAGTTATTAGTTTAAAACCATATAAGTAATCAATATTATAAAATATACTTACTAGAATGAATTAATATGACATCTACTACCTATCCTTACCATTTTATCCTAATCATAATACTACTTGCGTGATCAGTATAATGTATTCATTTTCATTCTAAGCACTCTGAAACTTATTTATTCTTTGGAACACCTGTAGGTACTCTTAAAAAAATTCGAAATTATTTTGCATGAGTATACCTACCTACGACCTATGGCGGCAATCAAATAGTGTCAAATGTTATGATTTCGGCGTGGCGGCAACGATTGTTTTAGATTTCAAAAGAAGCCGCCGGCGCGTGTATCATAACCATGTACTTCCGAAAAGCGGCAAATTTCTTTGAGAAGTAAGTACAAAACCTTTGATGCCGCATTATCAAAGTGCCGATGGTTAAAACATAACTATGCATGCACTCAGTTTGATTTTAATAGATATTTTTTTATTCGCTATGTTTATGGTATTAGTCGTAATGCGCATAGGTCCAGTTTTTCATATTCTTTGATACAGTTTTTTGCGTCTCATAGAATTCCTAAGCGTACCTACCTATACACCGAACTGTTACACCTAACTACTCAGTGAAATAGCGCTAAGTCCTAGCTGCAAGACGCAAGAGTCTTGCAGGCTATGTCTTGTTCTTGCTCAAGTCTTGCAAGTTGCACGGTCAGTCTTGGTCTTGGTCTTGCTAAAAATACGCGGTCTTGTTCTTGGTCTTGGTCTTGCAAAAACGCAAGAACAAGACCAAGACTGCAAGACCAAGACTGCAAGACCAAGACTGAATTTGGGCAACACTACTCAGCACCTGCCCACAAAGCCAAGAGTATCCAAAGTTGGCTGGCCGGCCATCAGATTGACATCATTCGTCATGAAGATTGGTCATCTTCTAACCCAGACCTGAATCCTCTGGATTATAAAATCTGGTAATATTTAGAGGAGAGAACCTGCGCTAAATCCCACCCAAATTTGGAGTCACTCAAAGCATCCATTATTAAAGTAGCTGCTGAAATAAACATGGACATGGTGCGTGCTGCGATAGACGACTGGCCGCGGAGGTTGAAAGCTTGTGTCGCAAAACATGGATGCCATTTTAAATAATTTTTATACGAAATTATTAAGTAATATGTAAGCTTTATTGCCACATATAAAACAATAAATATATAAAAGTAACTTTTTGTTTATTTAATAAAACATTTGTGACAGAACTTATGACCAGACTAGGTATTTCCATCGGGGAACTTTAATGGCAGTTGGCACAAGTACTGAGAAGCAAAGGAAGTGAGCGGACGCAACCTTGACATTTCCCGCCAACAATTATCGTAGACGCAGCCGTTACTAGGAAGTGCCAGTTAACAGATCATTGACCAAATTACTAGTTTAAATCCAAAACCTAAACATATGACCTAAATTAGGATGTTAAAAAAGAGTCCTTACTATAAACCATAAGGTACACATTAAGTATTTGACCGACTGTGCATAATGTTAATTTCTATCATTACCAATTTTATTTTCTTAATTTGGCACATGCAACCAGTACTTTTCGTCCATTATATAAGCGTAGACGTGAGTCAGAACATTGAATCGTAAATTATTGTTGGCGGTGGCAGATGGAAGTGTAATTCCATACTTCCAATGATGTCTCAATAACAAAATAAAAAGTCAATCTACATCTGAGCTCGAGTGTATTAATGCGAAGCACAATGTGCCCGCAGACCGCAACCACTTGAATCGGAGTACGTTCACGTCGTATTGAAAAAACCCTTTATGTAAATTTATAAACACATTTTACTTTCGGATATGGCCACTGAGGAAGATAAGGAAGACAAAATAATTTTTAGATTTTAATATTCATGCTCTTATTCTTTATTAAACTCAAAAACATTTATTTTGCATTAGGTAATAATAATTAGGCCATTATAAAAAATGTTATATAATAAAGTAATATCGATTTAATGGATGGATATCCTGTATGATCAATGATATAATATCCGGTACAGTTTAGGAAGTCTATCCGTGTTTTCCAATTACAGAGCATAATAGAGCATAATGCGACTCAGTGGCGCACAATGCCGAATTTAAAGGGGAAAAATTAAAATTCTGTCACTGAGTTGGCATCGATTGCACGCATCACGCGCATTACTTTTAAGAGTGCTCGATTGTGCGAAGCGTTGCTGTCGTTGAAACATTCAACGTTAAGCATTATGCCGCATAATGCGCTCTAGTGCTGTAATTGGAAAACTACCTATAATACGGTAGCAGACTAATGCGGTTAATATTGTTTCTCATTCGCAATATCTATTAGTAACGTACAAGCATAGATAATTCAGTGTTTAATATATTATATGGAGTACATATAAAATATTAATAATTATTAATTTGTAGAGTAAAAAGTAATTAAATAAAATATGAATGATACAGGAATTCAATTTATCTTGCGTTATAATTTTTCAGTCAACTTTACGTGGTCAATACTTCTAGCGCCATCTAGTATAATTATTTTATTTTTATTTATTTATTTGGTTTACCAACGTTTCTATACATCACAGATAAAACATCAAAGTTAAAATACAATTTTATATGATCAATGTAAAAAAACACTTATAGGTAAACACAGCATGCGTAAAGTAAGTTTAAAAGTATACAATTAATGAATTAACTACTAAGTATCTTAAACAATGAAAAAATTATAATATATATTATGCACTTATCTATTCTAATCGTTAAAAAGGGAATTAAAACTAGAAAAAAATTATGAAGATAAACTTTGATTTTCCTACTCCTCAACAGATGGCAATATAATAAAAACAAATGCAACATTAATCTTAACAATTATTATTTTATTTGTTATTATTCAATCATCATTCAAAATATTATGGGAATATTATATTATTAAATATTACCTTTCATAAGACCCCTTATAACGTACAATATCTTAAATGAATACATATAATATTATGTTAGTTTCACATGTTTATATGCACTTTATGTTTCGTCACACAGGTAATGTACTTTTTATTTCCTACACTCACATAATATTAAAAATAATATATTTGTATACATAGGTTTAAGCAAAATAAGATCAAGACATAACGGACTCTAGAATTTAGGTAACAATTTCCAACCATATAAACTAAATGTCTTTTTCATAAGGGTATTTTTGATAAAGATATATCAATCATTAATCCACCATCGAAGTGTATACTCAATAAAAAATATTACTTATAACCACTGCATACCTACACGTTCATACTGAAGTTAAGGCCGGAAGCAATTATGTTAGCGTTCTCAGTACTAATTCCCATACAGTGATTTTCACATGGTCTACGTGACATATAGAGTAAGTAACGTCACCGTGCGCTACGGTCATAAATTTTCGGTGTTCTTGTTGCTTTGACCGTCAAATATCATCATTTGTATTCATGAACCGTTCTAAACAACAAGTCCGCATAGTAAAACGCTACTTACATTTGCTTTTGTGTCATTTGAACCATTTCATTTTAATGTCTTCGATTGTCTAGCTGTAGCGGTTGATGGAGTTTTAATTTTAATTTTTGTAGAGCCATGAATAAAAATTGTGTTTAAAACATTACAGATTAATCAATTAAGTATCAACTAAATGACTATAATATTTGTTTTGACTTGGATCTTTATGGTTTGGTAAATTTTGCTACGAAAATGTGGCTACATAATATTAATTGTAAACTAAACCGGCGAACAAGCAAGAGAAATAGGCAGGTAATGCAAAATTGCAAAACTGATTATAATCTGCGTTATTGATAGATAGAAAGATGTAGTTTATTTGATCCATTTGGTAATAATAAGGTTTACTTTACACGTGTTTATATCTTTTACCTATGCCAATAGGAACTTCAATGAAAACATTGTCATGTAAACTCGAATTAAAAATAATTGCAGCAACTTTAAAAGATATGCATTTAAAATTTTAGAGACACACTTCCGTATTTTTATTATATAAATAAAGACAATTTATATAAATAATTTAAGAACGTTGAACAAGGAAGAAAACAGCAAATATGAAATATCTACCTACAAGAGCTTTCATGCGTTTTCATCGCGATAAAAATAATTGAATACTAGCTAGTTTGAATAACATCAACGAACAGGATTCTGAATACATTTCTTGTGACGTGTGAGGGTCTCTAGTCTCCTGCATAGTTATTATTCACATTTGGCATAGTATCGGCCGGTGTCATCGGCCATCGCCCCTGCGTAGGGCTCACGTACCTACTTACACAGCTGCGGGGAAACCCAACAACAGCTATTATTTTTTAATTTTCTACTTAATTATAAGATTTATGGAATAAGATATCCATAAATATAAGTAGTAATATTAAATTTTGCTTCTTGATGGTAAGAAACAGCTTTTGTCCTGCACCTACTTATCACAAATTGACTTTGATTGAGATTGATTTTAAATGTGTAAAGCTTAACCCTGTTTATGCAGTTTTAATAAGAAAAAATGGGGAGGAGAAGGGAGAACGGTTTTATTTTATTTTCTTGGCAATATAAAGCATATTTTTTTTTATTCTTTCATAAAGAATAGCATAATAGTTTCTGGTTACAAATGTATAATATCCCCCATCTATCAGCGGATAAAAAAAAGTATTTAAGCATAATATTTCTAGACATAGAGTTGACACAACAAGAAGTTAGGTATTTATAGAGACGTTAAGATAACCGTCTCTACATTCCTTTTAGTGATGCGAAGAGTTCCGGGTTATATGTTTTTGTAACTGATTACGGTTGCCAAGCTGACGTCAAATTATACAATTAAATGACCATAGTGGCCGGGAACTCGGCCAGCAGGAAGCGACTCTGTCTGCCGCATACTGATACCAAGCCCCGTGCCTACTGTTTGCTGTTATCGCATCAGATATCATCTTTGTATACCCTCAGATAGCCTTAAATTTAACGGCCACCGTAACTAGTATTATATCACAAACTTTTGGAAATTCATGTCAAATAATACTTTGTTTACTTAGTAAGTTTAATGTCACACTGTCTCACGTTACACAGTAGAGTCGCAATGCAGTCCATGCCCTATTTGGAATGTGCTTTATCGTATTCATACTATAATCCTCATTAATATTTAAAACCATTGTAATAGCAATCAAACAATTTTGGCGGTCGATTTCATTGTAATCATAAAAAATTCACAAAGGTGAGTGCCCCTCATTATTATGTCGATCGTAGAAAAATGACAATGGTAAAACATACACTAGTTGGTGTCGAAAATAGTTTCGCACCATTCCAGCTAGTTAGGAGTCCGTAGCCATACACGAATACAAAGGCGACTTGACAAGACTCAATGCTTATGCAAGACGACGCTCGCGGTCACCGACTCTATCTACCGAGTAACCCTTCCCTCCTAGGACGTGGTAACTGGCATACGAGCGCGCGTCCGCGGCTTGGTACCGCGAAAATGGGCATTTCCACGAACCAGCCGGAACTGGGAACGGTGACAAAAATACATTATGCTCGTGACAACTGTCTATTTGTGTTTGCTTCTCAGAATATATGTAGTCGTTGGTCTTTTGATATAGGTATAATGTACTCTGATTTTGAGACAAGTTCAAAATTAGCGCTATTCATAGCCGTTATATAAATGAGTAGCTTCTACCAAGTGGGCATAAAAAAATAAACTCTTTTGATCTTTTATATTGTTTTTTGTTTACAACTCAAATAATATCTCGAGTGCAAGACGATCGGCAGGCAGGTATTAAAAATGTTATGAATAATCTGTCAAACTGTCAAGCAAAACAGATTTATAACGAAGCGGAAGAGATCTTATTACCCAATATGGGAACAGGATTTCGCGTTTATCTCTGTGTTACTAGTGTTGTTGGGTAACTGGGAGGCGTTAGCAACACTTGATGTAACCACTAATGCCGCAACCTTTCCGCTGACGCAACGTTCAGCTGGTCCAGTCTTACCGATGCGGAAATAATTAGACTATTACGTAATCGCTTTGAACAGGTTTCGTAAATCCGTACACTTTGAATACTTATACGAGATTACCAATTTCTTCCAGGTTTATTATATAGTTAATTATATGCATTGCATACAATGCATTCTTGTGTATGTTGTATAACGATTATTACGGATGTTTATTAATCTATTTATGTTTATACTAAACAGCATAGCTAAACAGTAAACATAAATAGATTTAAAACACAAAGAGCTGGTTCCCATATAAAATAAACACTTCTAAAGCTCCTCAGTTGTTTAATAAAAGCTACACTCACCCATTTAAAATGCAGGCAGCACACGATGCCTCCACAATTCTCGATACGAAGTAATGGTCATTATTTAAAAACAGTACCTACGCACACGTTGACATAATCGCGCTTCCATATTGGGCGAAAATACATTGTTCGTTGTATGTTCCCGAACAATAGTTAACAGTAAGGCTGTTTCTTATTCCGCTCGGATACGGACACAGAGGGACCGGTTGAAGTCTGTAAATTCCGTACATTGTAATTCAGATTGGATGTCGAAATGCACGAGTCGGCATGCGGCTATGCGGATGCCTCGACTGAGGGTTTAACGCACTTTGATGTGTTAACCACAAATAAATATTACTTTAAAGGTATTTTACTTAGAGTACATAAATAATAAAGTGTAGTTTAACAATTTTCTGTAACGTACCATAGGGGACAATACCAATAGGAATAGGAACTCATGATCATCTTAATTCGTAAGTACCTATAAGAAAGTTTAAAACAATTTAGTTATACCTACTGATAAATAGTGCTTACACGTATATTTCAGTATCTAATACATATTGGAATATGAAATAATGTTAGATACATACCTATTAACTCAGTTCAAACTTCAAACATACCCAAAAATTAAAAAAAAAAAATATATATATATATATATAAGGAAGAAAATTGTATAAATACAACTCACGCATGTATAAAGCTCTTTAAATCAAATTTATTCTAGGAAGCCGAGTCGTTACTATCATCTTCCGCATCTCCACCCACTTTATTAATCAGTAAATGTCTCGCTGCCAATAAAACTGAGGCATTTATAGACCTGGTATATAAAACACATAAATCTTTAGCAAAAGAATGGTCTGATCTCGTGAACCTAAACTAACATCACAGAAACTGATTTCAAAGGTGCGTCGTTTTTCATTCGATTAACGTTGGTGTTAAAAAGGCGCCTGTCATTTTTATAGTGTTTATTTAATCCTCTTTGTAAAAAACAAACTACTATCAAAAATCACAAAACGTATAAATAGTTTAATAATACTTGATTTCGATTGGAGTATTAACAAAGATTTCTAAGAGAATCGAAAGAAAAGTAATAGGAGTACCCACTACCTAAGCTATGGAAGTATTAAAAAATGACATCGGCGCGCGTTATGTTGTGATTTTGTTGGGACTGAAAACTTCAACATATTATGTTTATTGTTTACCGACAAGGATCACGTTGATCATTTTGTTCGTGCTCTACAATGATTCGCACTTTTGTACAAGTGCAAAGTCTTTAGTTTTCCTATCAAACAATCACAACAGAACCTGATTCCCTTTATTACTTTTACAAACGGCTGCCGAACTTTAAGCTTTTGTCAAAGATTTGCCGCATCGCCGACAAAGCTAGAAAAAACGGCGTTACAATTGTTATAATCTGACATAACATTTAGTGTGAGAAACCGCTTCTATACACCATTTCTACAAAATCTTTTATATTTTTTATTTTACTTTGTATGATGCTATCAAAAGACTACTATACTTTTGTCATTTTGAAGCTGAATTTTTCTCATAGGTAAGTAGGCACTTGTTGAGTGAAATTTTCCATTTGGTTGTTTGCATGATGTCTTTGATTAGGTATATACTTGTTTATTGTGTTAAATACCTATTCCTATTACTAACCAATAATAAAAGAGTGACAATCCATCACATACATTTACATATTTTAATACTAATAAAGTAGGTAGGTACTTAATTTGCACTCACTTTAATGAACTAAGGTTAAAGTGATAGGTAGGTAGGTTTAGAGCAGATAAGTAATAATATTTTGTTCAATAGGTTTGTGTATAGGCACAGGTATTGTATAGACTATATACCTACCTAGCTATAGATACCTACTAGATAATTGATTAGAATATTTCAAAAAATACATATGTATTATGTTCTTAAGTAGGTACCTACACATATGTATTGATTGAAGAAGTAAACCTACCTTCTAATGTGTAATAGAAATTCGAAAATGTGGAAGAGTGGTTAGTGGTATTGGATAGAAAGAACATGGCTACGTTCGTTTTTCAATCGTGCCAATCCTAGACCATTAAAGTTGGTTTAATGCTCTAAGGTGCCAATACGTACTTCGTCTATAATTCGTTATACATTAAGATAATACCTATAATAATAACCGACAGTCCCTGCAGTGCAGTCTGCAGAAGCCGTTGGAATATAATACTTTGAGTTGAATTTAAAATACCTAACTAGTTTTTTACTAGACTTTAGTTTTTTTTTTCTACTAACTACCTACCTACTTCTCAATACTAATCAACGTTTATCGTAGTTACTATCGGTACTATCACAGTAAACAGGTGACATATTACACAAACCAGGTAAGTATAATACCACTGAAAGGTAATATTTTTACAAAAATAGACCTTGGCACAGAATAATAACTAATATACATTGGAAACAAGTGTAGGTATAAAAAGACAAAATAATACAAACTTACATAGTTACGATGAATTTCTGTATCTTCTTTCTTTATTTTGTGCTTCTTTCTTTAGTTTTCCGTTTCTTTACTTTCAACCAAAACACTATTTTTTTAAGAAAACTGCGTTTAACACTTTTTGATATTAGAAAATCCTTAAGGGTTTGCGTCAACGGCTAAAAATTAAAATGATTAAATTTCAAATTTTAAATTTCGAAGTTATAAGTTTTCACATAACTATTTCTTTTTTTGTAAGATATACAGGTAAATTAGCTTGGAGAAATTTTTGCGTTTGTAGTAGTGTATGGTCAGCAAATAAAATAAAACAACATTTTATTTTTAGTTTTTATTTTATATATAATATGTCGTGGCCATATCGTAGATTTGCTCATTTCATGATATGATTGATCATTTCACGAAATGGTCGCATTTCAGGAAATGGCCAACATAGTTTGATCAGATCGTTAAATCGTCAACGTTTCACGATTTGATCATCCACATTTGGCCAGATCGTATAAAATATAGAGAGTCCATAAAATATTAAAAAAATTCAGAATATTCTAAGAACTTGTGTAGTTTCATTTAAGTTAGTGCCGCGGCAGCGGCCGGCGAATGCCAGAAGCGAATGGTTTTTGCAATAGAAAACAGTTAGGTTAGGTTAGGTTAGACTTTGATAAACAACGCACGAGCCGAGCGAGCAAAGCGAGCGTGCCGCGGTAGCGGCCGGCGAGTGCCAGAAGCGGATCGCTTTTTAAAAAACAAACAATCATAATAATATAGTAGGATATATAAATATATATCCTAAAAGAAAAAATGCGTCTTAAATCCTTTTATTTAAGACGCATTTTTTCTTCAATACATATAAGATATCCACATTTTCCATAGTACTCGAACCTCTTCGTCGTAAATTCTTTGCTATGACTTTCTTCATATTGTTATTAAACGAATTATGAAGTTTTTAACTGCGAATAATTAAATTTTCGCCAGCGGCCGCCATATTATCAGTTATCACATAAACACAGAGCTTGCAGCGCCTCTACCAATAATTAATGTAACTACCTATTTTACGATATGATCAAATAATTTTGATCATTTCATGAAAAAACCGCGCGTTTAGTTGGCCATATCGAGAAACGATTTCTTATCATTGATCTGCCCAAACCACATCATGATGTGGCCAATAGACATTCGATCATTTCATGCAATGCGATCATTTCACGAAATGATCGATCATATCATGAAATGAGCAAATCTACGATATGGCCACGACATATATAAGGGATTAAATTAAATTTAATTAAATTTAATTAAACTATATGTGTTTCTCCTCTGAAAAAGATGAGACTTTATTTTAATATTTGCACATTTAACATACGTATAACTTTTACATTAACAATGTTACTAAAATGAAAAATTTACTAACCTGAAAAAGAAACGACATGTAAAGTTTAATTCTTTAGTTTGAGAAGTCAAAGGCTTGCCTCGACCATGTTTTAACACTGGAGCCATTTTGAATTAACAATATAAAGTTACAACACTTACACACAAATTAAACACTTCAACAAATATTATAACAATAATAACAAATAATAACAACAATCAACAAATACAAAATTTAACAATTAAACTACGTAATAATTATAATTTTTGAATTAAATGTGTGCTTTATGTTCTAACGGTACCAAACGACTGCACGTGGCACCTGCGGACAGCGTAAACTGGTTTATTCTGGTTTTGTGCGTGTTTCCACTTTCCACTATCAAGTGACGATTTATTTATTTGTTTTGTTTCGTAATTATTATGGTCAAATATTAATTATGAAACAAATTAT
Organism: Colias nastes; assembly: GCA_907164665.1. Classification (NCBI taxonomy): domain Eukaryota; kingdom Metazoa; phylum Arthropoda; class Insecta; order Lepidoptera; family Pieridae; genus Colias; species Colias nastes. The sequence goes on along the minus strand of CAJQZM010029417.1, from coordinate 21,006 downwards.
TATGGACACGATATTTTATTGTTTCACGGTAGTCGCCTTGTCGTTTGCTCAAGGACGTGAAATTGAATGATATATTTTTTTTTATAAAGTCAAAACCATTTTCTTTCAAATAAAAACTTGTTTTTATTGAAAACAAAAGTGTTGCTAGGAATAAGTATAAAATTAAATAGTAATGTTAGGATATCGAAACATTTTTGTATAGGCCAGAACGATATAGTGGAAACGCGCTCTAAGATCTGAGTAATATACACACCACTACATATGCAAAAATTTCTCCAAGATAATTTACCTGTACCTACCTAGCTTTTTTTTCAAAGTACTTATTTTTTTTAAATTGTAAATTAAAAAATAGAAGTCAGTAATCAATGATCAATCAAAATTAAAAATAGAAGTCTGTCATCAATAATCAGTATAATATGTATACAATTAATACAATTTAATTATTATTATTAAAATTAAATACTTACTGCTATAAATTGCTTTTACTTTTTCATAATTAAAACGAATTTTAATTAATTATTCTAAACAGGTGGACACTTGGCCAAAAAACCGTTTATAGTTTCTATTTTAAAAGATTGCCAAGGTAAATAAAATCAAGAATAATAATAAGTTAAGAGTTTTTGAATTAAAAATTTCTAATTGTGTATCTTTTGTTCTCTTTGAAAAGAGATTATAATATATTATAATTTGTATGTAAAGTTCTTTTCAAACTGTGTTTTCAAATAATTACAGGACAAAATATGTTTACTCTTCTTCCTTATCATACTGGCAACTCCTTATCCCTATTAAAAGAATAATATCAGGGGATGTCATGTATGACTTTGACATGTAAAATGTCAAACAACTGAAAACAGTAAAACACGGTCGGATGAAGTGTTTTTGGAGACAATATATAATTATTAAATGTATCAAAACTGGATTTTGCCCAAAGATAAAATGCAAAGCACGATAAAGGAGCTTTTGGATGCTTTAGGGTACAACATAATCAAATATTTAATTTTATACTCGAAGATAACAAATCGCGTTAATCGTTATTTTAAACGTTTTCAGGTGCAATTTAGAAGCTGATACAGTTTTGGACTACATACAAAATGATCCAAACTATGGAAATAGTACTCTTACACTTAAACATGCCAATGAATATGCCCAAAGACTGGCGTTAAAAGCTTCCAATGCTAAAATATTTTTGAAAAAATATGAAGATCTTAAGAGTCGAAAGTAAGATTTTATAATAATGGATAGTTTTATTTAAAATACGACTATACAACTAAGCAATTTTCATATGTTTCAGTACTGACAATTTGGCGGATATTATAGCATTATTTTACAAATTGGTTTGCGAAGAAAAGAGGTCTAAGATATCTAAACCAAAAGTTGCACCAAAGCCTGTTTTAGGTGATAATAAACATCAAATTACTAAAGAAGATTTACCACAGGTGATTTTACTTCCGATATTGAATTTTACAAACATTACAAGATGTTGCAACTTTTATCTTGAGTTAATTTGGTAAACATTAGGTACTTACACATTATGGTTGTGATGTTTATATTTTCCTTATAATAACTTTGTTTGTCCGTCTCTTCTTCATGCCTTAACCATTGAATCAATGTAGATGAATTTTGTTACAAAATGCAAGCAAAGCTGTGCGTAACAGATAGTATTGTTATACATATACAGGAGATGAGATGATGGACAGATTTTCAATTATATGTTGAATCCTTAATTGTGAATTTAAACCTTTAAAACCTCCATTTTTGTCTCTTAATTTCAGATAAAAGACAAACTACTGAAAGCTGTTGATGAAAGCAAAAAATTAGTGATGAAATCATTTGAAGAGAAGGAAATGAAACTTCGGCCTAACTGGTATAACAGCTTGGAATTGCCCAACTGGCAAAAGGATCACCCATCCATGTCTTGGGACTTTCCTAAGGAACCTTTACCTGTTATTGCTTCATTAGGTATGAATAATCTACTATGATAAAACTGTATATTAACTCTATGTGTGTTGATAATATCTACATAAATTATCTTGCATTATAATTTATCACTACATAGTATAAAACAAAGTCGCTTTCTCTGTCCCTATGTCCCTATGTATGCTTAAATCTTTAAAACTACGCAACGGATTTTGATGCGGTTTTTTTTAATAGATAGAGTGATTCAAGAGGAAGGTTTTAGTATATAATTTATTATGTTTTAGACAAAGCGGGCGAAGCCGCGGGCGGAAAGCTAGTAATATATTAAGACTAGAATTCAGCAGGCGGCTTCACCCACTTTGTAGAAAACTTAAAAAAAATTATATAGAAAAACCCTAAAAACCCTATTAAAAAAAGAACCCCATCAAAATCTAATGTAGTTTTAAAGATCTAAGCATACATAGGGACGGACATACAGTGATTGCAACTTTGTTTTATACTATGTTGTGATTTCTTAACAATCTGATTAGATCACAAGTGTTAGAATATTTAGTTGGGAATGTCCAATTGATTATATCTGATTAAACTAATTGTATTGGATGTAGTTAAAACCATTAAGTGCATGTGATTATAACACTACTTTCAATATACACAAAGCAATGTGATGAATATGCTGAAAAAAAATTAAATATGTTTTCTTATTTGTATATTTAGTCAACTTTAATATATCCATAATTTTTCATTCTACAGCTGGTATCCCAATTGCATCACAGGAAAATATTATAATAGATGAACTGTTATATGTGTTCAGTGGAATCCCAGGCAATTATATAGTCCACCAGCCAGTTAAAGATATGTACGATCCTAGGCAGTTTATAATATCGGAAGACTTAGATGATGCATTGAAGCAAATAGTTCAACAAATGTTGCCAATAGCGTCCAATTATTCTATTGTGAGGAGATTCATTGAGCACTGTATTATGTGGTCTGGACAAGTTTTGCATGCCTTGGTGGCTGCTATAGAAATCTTGTTAAAGGATTATTATGTGAGTAAATGTAGAATTTTTATAGCACAATTTTAGTCCATTATCTAATATCCTGACTAAGAAGAAATTTGCTCTATGACAGGATATATAATTTCTAATTTGACATAATAACTTCAGCCTTGTTTGTACCTCAGACACCTTCTGAAATCAATAATTCTATTTGCAATATACCCTTAAAGTGTAGTTTTAAAGCCAGATTATTTTTTTAAGTTGTCCTGCTGTTTTATGATAATGATGAACTATGAATATATGATAACATGAACTATAGATTTGTTGAAAAATTACTTATAAATATCATATTTTGGTATTGATTTTCAGACCATGATTGCACAATTGGAGACTGAACACATGTCAGGGAGTTTAAATCTACAAAAGTTGTGGTATTTTGTTTTACCAACTATGCACACCATGCAAGTCTTGGCTGCTATTGTCACTAGTATTGGAAAGGTACTGATTTGTTCTGTTCATACTAATATTGAATACAACCCCAAGGATATAACTTTATTATGTCATGACTGCAATTTTTTAATCACGTATATGAAAATGTGTGGCTTATAAGATGAATACATATCCATGTTACTGATCACTTTTCTCTAAAAATTAAAGACTAGTTGCAAATCAGCATTTTTTTTCTTTTACAATAAAAATCAAACGCTTTTACAATAGAATGTCTCATGTGAGATTGGGGGATAGGGGAGGGGGTTAAATAAAATCTAACAAAATCTCACCAGGGGGGAGGGGGGGGGGTCAAGTTATTAATTGTATTTTTATGAGCTTCTAGAAGAAGTCTAATTGAATAAATAAATGTTTGAGTTTTGAGTTTATGTTCTATCATATTTTGTAATAGTACTTATAAATGTAAAACTTACAGAGTGAACTACGCGGCGGCGCAGTTCTGACAGTACTTCACGATAAAACGAACACGTTAATGGGAGATGCGCGTGCGCAGGAAATATCCTTGTTCCTCACGGAGCGAGCTTGCAGACCCTACCTCTGTATATTAGATCAATGGATACATAAAGGGTCTATCACTGATCCATTCCAGGTAAAGCATATGATGTATTATATATAATAATTAAAAAGAAAGTGATTAAATGATTTATTTGGGTTATTAAGAGAACAATTTTATAGATTGGGCTCACTTATCAATATATATTATTTTACACAGATTTTGACGCTCCTTTGAGCCCGTTCAAGCAAACAAAAAAAGAAACTCTTAAGCTTTATGATATTAGTATAGATTAAATTAATAATTGTTGCTGTTGTTGGCTAGCAAATTGTTAGAAATAGAATTGTTTTTGAATGATAACAATATTAAAATATTTTGTGTAACAGAACATTGGCTTAAACAATGTCAGTCGTTAGTAAATATTGAAAATTACAAATTAAAAAGTATATACTTTAGGACACAGGCTATTCACGGAGGTTCTGTTATTTTTGTACATGATAGTGTAAAATGTAAAGAACGAACTGACATTGTTAATCTTTCTGTAGAACGGACCATTGAACTGTCCTGTGTGGAGCTGGAGCGTTATATTATTGTTTGCGTTTATAGACCCCCTTCCAGTGACTATAATATGTTTGAGACAGTCATGGAAGAAATATTAAAGCGTCTAAGCAGGAGTAAAAAAAAAGTTATAGTATGTGGTGATTTTAATATTGATTTACTTTTACAAACACAAACGGCTACACGAATTGTTAATTTATTTCAGTCATTTAATCTATATAAACTTTTTAACGAACCCACACGAATTACACCTACTTCTGCAACCTGTATTGATAATATATACTGTGACTGCATCTGTTTAGAGAAAAATATTCTCAATACATTGACTTCGGATCACTGTGGCCAGAAAGTAGTTTTTGAATGGGATTGCATACCTACATTTAAAAGGATTAATGTTAGGCCTATAACTAAAAAAGGCATTAATAAATTTAGGAATAATATTAATAAAAACCTGCCCGTACTAAATGATCAATCCTTTCCTAATAGTCCTTGTGAAATGTTTAATAATCTTTTTAATTTAGTACATAATGAATTTGAAAAAATATTTAAAGTTAAATCTTTAAATATTACCAAGGATTTACCATTTAGTAAATGGGCGACAGCTAGTATACATAGGTGCAGGAACATTCTTTATGAATTATATGGTATGAAGCAATATAATAAAGACCCATCTTTTCTTAGTTATGTTAGAAATTACTCAAAAAATTTTAAAAAAGTTTGTTTTACTGCAAAGCGTTTATATATCAAAGAAAAAATACGCGACTCTGATAATAAAGTTAAAACAGTTTGGTCAATTATTAATGGTGAAATGGGTAAAAGCAAATCAAGTAATACCATAAAACTTGTAAATAATGACAGGGTTATTGACAAAAGTGCTGATGTTGCGCTTGCTTTTGAAGAATTCTTCAGTAGTGTCCCTGCTACTATTACTAATAGTTTAAATTCGTCTTCAGCACTTGCAGAAACCTTTTTGAGGGACCATGTTGCGGGGTGCAGTACATTATTTGAATTACGACACGTAACTGCTAGTGATATTGTTACTGCCTTTAAGACGCTTAATCTAAAAAATACTTGTGATCTTTGGGGAATGTCCGTAAATTTAGTTAATAATATAATAGAAAATATTGCGAAAAATTTAGCTTTCATATTTAATAAGTGTTGTGACTATGGTACATTTCCTAATTTACTAAAGCTTAGTAAAGTTATACCTCTATTTAAGAAGGGCGATCAAGAAGACTGTAACAATTATAGACCTATCTCTATTTTACCAACATTAAGTAAGGTATTCGAGAAGTTAATATTAAACCAATTGAGTAGTCATTTTGCATCTAATAATTTACTGCACACCAAACAGTTTGGTTTCACAAAGGGGCGCTCAACCACAGATGCTGGAGTTGCACTTCTAACACATATATATAATTGGTTGCGAAATAGTCTACTCACCTTAAATCTGGATAAAACTAATTTTATTGCGTTTAGTTCCACTAATTCTTCTCAACCACCTAATGATTTTATATTAAAAGTTCACAACTGTGATACATATCTCAGTTCAAATATATTATGCAATTGTTCTGCTATAAAAATGGTTCCACACATTAAATACCTAGGAGTTATAATCGATAACCTTTGTAAATGGAAGCAACATATTGAACTTGTGACCACTAGAGTTCGGAAACTGTCGTGGATTTTTAAAAGACTTAGGGTATTACTGGAACACAATATCATCTTTATGGTTTACAAAGCTCTTTGCCACTCAATTATCCAATATTGCATTTCGGTATGGGGTGGCACTTTCAAAACGTCGTTAATAATACTAGAAAGAGCACAAAGAGGCATTCTCAAGGTCATTCTTCATAAACCTTTTAGATATCCAACTGACCAACTGTATAGGGAAGCTAAAATTCTGAATGTAAGGCAGACATATATATTGCAAATAACACTTAGACAGCATAAAATAACACCTCTTTGTGCTGTCTCTTCTGGTAAGAGAAGAAATGACCTTGTATGCTCTAACCTTATTCCGCGTACTGGTTTCCTTCGTCGCCAATCTTCATACATGAGTATATTTTTATATAAAAAGGTCAATAAAAGCCTTTCTATACACAATCTTACCTTAGTAAAATCTAAAAAGAAGGTTACAGAGTGGTTGCTGACCCAGAATTATTCAGATACTGAACAATACATAGTTCAAATAAAAATTTAGCAAACGCAACCACTATGGCCACTACATCCACTCACGCGCTTACACACTCATACACACATACATTCACACACACACACACACACACACACACACACACACACACACACACACGCACACTCATAGATACACACACGCTCACACATGCATACAAACACGCACACTCATTCAAACACGCACGCACAACATATGAGTATATCTACTAAACTTGAGTTAAAATGTATAATTTAAATTTTATTTTGTTTAATTTTGTATAAAAAATAGCTAAATTACCTAAATCATTATTTAAGTTAATATTATGCTATAGTTCTGTTATTATTGTGTCATTAAGGAAGGTGGACCCCAAAATACAGGCTGTCCTAGTTTGGGGTCCAAATGTTACATGTTTGTACCTAACCCACAAATTGTTCAATAAATGAATTTTTATTTATTTATTATTTATTTATTATATATAAAGCATGGGAAAACTCAAAAAATGCTCTGGGGATATTTTGTGACCTCTCCAAGGCATTTGACTGCGTTGAACATTGTACTTTGTTACGTAAACTTAATCACTATGGAATTAAAGGAAAAGCCCAGAACCTCATAGCGTCATACCTGCATGATAGGATACAGACTGTAGTTGTTAATGGAGAACGTTCTAGCGGTGCGTCAATTAACATTGGTGTTCCACAGGGGTCAATTTTAGGTCCCTTCTTGTTCTTGGTATATATTAATGATCTTCCCTATTATTTGCAGGATAGGTGTGAAATAGTTCTGTTTGCAGATGATACCTCATTAATTTTTAATGTGGATAGGCATGACCCAAATGTTGACGAAGTGAACAGTGCTCTTTTACACATATCTGAATGGTTTACTGCCAATAATTTATTATTAAATGCCAAAAAAACCACTTGTGTTGAATTTTTACTTCCTAATGTAAAAAAGTTGAACAGAGATATTACCTTGAACGGGGAGGTATTGCATCCTACTGAGTCTACTGTATTTCTAGGGTTAACATTGGACGAGAAACTACAGTGGGGAGCCCATGTCAACACCGCTGCAGGTAAGCTCAGTTCAGCTGCATATGCAGTCCGAAAAATAAGGCATCTCACCGATGAAGATACAGCTAGATTGGTTTATTTCAGCTACTTTCATAGCATTATGTCCTATGGAATTCTACTGTGGGGCAGGGCTGCAGATATAGAAACTATATTTATCTTACAGAAAAGAGCCATTCGCTCTATATATAATTTACGTGCTCGGGACTCACTAAGAGATCATTTTAAGAATACTGGTATCCTTACTGTACCATCACAGTATATATTTAATAATATTTTGCATGTACACAAAAGCTCCGACTTACACACAAGAGTAGGAGATAGACACGATTATGGCACAAGGAACAGGAATAGAATTGAAATGCCATTTTTCCGATTAGCTAAAGTTAAAAATTCATTTATGGGTCAAGGTATACGCTTATATAATAGAATTCCTCACAATATTAAAGAGTTTAGTAGTTCTAAATTTAAAACTTATATAAAAAATGTACTAGTTCAGAGAGCGTACTACAGTATTCAGGAATATATGGACGATAAAGACCCATGGAGGGTTATCGCGTAAAAACCACAGGACAGTTCTTTGGCATATTATGATATATTATGTAGTTAGATATAAGTTACATATTATTTAATATTGACATAATTTAAAAGAGCAACTATGGAGTTTCTTGCCGATTCTTCTCCATAGATACTGCTTTCCGAATCGGTGGTAAATGTTAAAAATACTCATGTAATGACGATTCGAAAGTGCTACTAAATAGTAGTCTAATTGAATAAATGAATGTTTGAGTTTGAGTTTGTTGTTTCAGGTTTACTTAAATTTACCTATCTTAACGTACCTATAAATCTTTCTACTTTTGTTTATTCCTGATTTAATGTTATTACACCCATGTTTATTTTACCCGGAACCTTAAATTATATGATAAACATCAGCATGCAATAAACGTTTTTTTTATTCCAATTGTTCATTGTAAATCGCACAATAATTTTACGTTTTCTTTATATTTCAGGAATTTATGATAGAAGACAACGAGCTAATAAACAAGGAAGAGTTGCCTGTAGACTATTCAGCAGATTATTGGGAGAAGAGATATTGTATACAAAGAGATAGAGTTCCCAAGTTCCTTGAAAAGTTCACTGACATCATTTTGCGTACAGGGAAATATTTAAACGTTATTAGCCAGTGCGGTAAGTAGTTAAATGTACTACACATATTGTTTAGACATATAAACTGATGTTAATACGAAAAAAAGAAATGGCGTCATTGTTAAACATAATATATAAATATCCATTGGCTTCATACATAGACTACATTTAATCAGAGTACCTCAAAAATATTGTTAGAAAAATTTTCTCTATCAAAAGACCCATCTTTTTAAATATAAAGGAGAAATACATATACTTATAAAAATATTTTTTCATGCTTGTATAATATTGCAGTATTACAAAATAAATTTCTTGACATCATTTAAACATAACAGAATTTAAAGTCAGAAGACATTTATTCAAATATTCTTTATTTTCTTTGTAGGTAAATCAATAACGAAAACAAATACTGAAGAAATAAAATACTCACTACGGGAACAAAATTACGGCGCAATTATTCAAAAGGCGTACGCGTTCGCGAGTAAATCTTTGCTCGAATTATTGCTAAAGGAGTATGATTTAATGGGACGTCTGAAATCTGTGAAGAATTATTTCCTCATGAGTCAAGGGGATTTTATTGTTCAATTCATGGATGCAACTGAACAAGAGCTGTCGAAGAAAATCGATGATATTATTCCGTCCAAGTTGGAGTCCCTTTTGGGACTTTGTTTGAGGTAAGAGTTTTGTTAAACATTTTTTTTTACTAAAAATTGAAGGTGAAATTACTATGCTTATTTCTTTCTTGATAAAATCCATCTTACATTTGCTAAAAACTGATACATAAATCTATGATTTGAGCATGATGCGTAAATAATTAATTAGGCACATAAATCTTTAAATGTTTTATTATGATTATTTTATAACTACTATCCGAAATAATAAAATAGTAAAAAGATTATGTTATTTATTTAATTACACTAAATTTCCAGTATAATATTTTGTGCATATTATATGTTTTCATTATTCTTATAGATTGTCAGCTGCTAGTCACGATCCCTACAATGAAGACATGAGAGTAGAACTCTTGCCTTACGACTTACAATTTCAAATGTTCAAAATTCTTTCTATTGAAACTGAAGAAGAAAAAGGTATGAACATAAGGTTTTTCTATGTAATTTGATATCAAAATTTGTTTTGAAAGGTTTTCGATATTCATGTGAAAAAATAATCTTCATTCATTTTAGTGACATCCAAACATTGTGAATGTAGGCCAAAATTCTACCTAATATTGTGCTAGATAATAGAGCACAGTGACTCTACCATAATATCTATTGTCACTTAAATAATTCTAGTATATAAATTAAATTATTCTATTTACTATCTTTGCTAATTATTTTCTTACAGAATACAAACAGAACAAAGATTGTCCACCATTAACAGGCATAGAGATTTTCTCATTTGGTATGGAAGTGAAATGGCCGGTATCGCTGATACTAAACCACAAAGCCATTGCTTGCTACCAGATGATATTCAGACATTTGTTTTACTGCAAACATGTGGAAAGGCTATTGTGCCGGTAAGTTTCTTATTTTTAAAATGATTCGTAGTTATAGTAGCAAGAATAAGAGTCCGTAATAAAAGTATATTTATTTTTTATTTATTATTCAGCCATGGCTGTCCCACTGCTGCGCAAAGGCCTCTCTTCCATTTATTTTATATCTCTGTATTAAATTAAAATGAAACCAGAGCTTACTTAAAAAAAGACTCTCTCAAAATTTGGCATGAGTATAATACAGTTTTTCATAAACATTATCAGACTTTACACATGAAAAAAATATTTTTAACCCAATCTATATCGCGTTTATTCTCAAAACTGGCGGAGTTTTAACCAAACTTATTATCCTCCCCTTTTTAACCTTATTAAGGTGCTCAGTATAACGAAACACGATGCAAGATTTTCACGTATTTTTAAATATTATTTAGTGCTGTGCGTTTATTAGTTACGATTAAATCTATTTATTATGGTACGGAAGCTAGTAACGTTTTAAAAAAAGTCATTTTAGTATAGTTGGGTTTGGATAGATGCGCACTAATAAACGCAACCACTGCGGCCAGCCATTCAGCCCGGACTCTAACCGAAATAGGAAGAGAAACAGTATATCAAAGAACCAACTATACTAAAATTCTCTCTTGTCAACGTTGCTAGCTCCTATACGATTAAAACATAGTCTCAACATACAGGGTGTGGCTATACAACAAGGTGGTGAAGCGTTTCTCGGAAGCACGCTTATACGCGGACGCGTTCGCGTTACGGCAGCGCATGCTGAGCTGCATACAGCACTTGCAGTACTA
>CAJQZM010029414.1:895-31801 GCA_907164665.1 Colias nastes | reverse complement strand
ATCGAATAATTTATTAATCAATGGTTGTGGGTTGGAAATACTAATTTGTTAGTGTGGTGCACGAAAAATTCTAACACCGAATCTTCAGTAAGGTAATTTAATATGTAAATTATAGAATTACGTATGCACATATGTGTATGTTATTTATGTTATTTTTATAAATATTATATTAATAAAGCAAAATAATGTATTTTGTGAAACGGATTTCAGTTACATATTATGTCTTAGATCACAAATTAATATGAATTAAAAAATTATACACGAAGAAATATTTTTTACATATGATATAAATTTATAAATACAAGAATTTTTAACTTGGAAATAATGTTTTTAAGCAATTTAATATTCATGATAAAAAGTAAATTAAACAATATCAACAATATCTATAATTATGTATTTCACTTATTCAATTCGCTTCCATTAACATATTTTAATCTACGAATACATCAATGCTTTCTATATAATAGCATGCGACTGTTTTATGCATATTATACAATAGCAAATAAATTAAAATAAGTTATTGTAAAAAGTGCGCTTTCTCCCATATTACGTAAAGCGCATGCGTGCTGATGCGATCTGCGCGTTTACAAGTTTGTCAGAAGAGCGTATTAAGGATTCTAAAGATGTTCGCTTGCTTGTGTTATGACGCCAAACTTGCAGAGAAACTATGCAACCGGCATAAATGAAAGCTCTCGTTATTTTATTCGTCTACATTTCATAAACATTGTTAGGTATTTAATCTCACAGAAGCGTGAGTTTTGATGATATGCTATAAAATTCAACACGCAAACTCGACACTAATTTTATCTTAATTTCTATTATATCTTTAATGAGTTATGGTGCGTTAAAGCATTAAGTCGGCGATTAAAAATCAATGATTTAATCAAAGGATCTTATGTAACAACATGCACTAAAACTTAACGGTGTTAAGTTCTACACTTAGTTAATTAAAGGAGATCCGAGATACGCGTTATCTTCATAATTTTAATTAGAGATTGATTATGTTAAATTTTCAATTTGGGAAACCAAACCAGTTTTGTAAATGGGTTCACATGATATAAGCATAAGATGGTTCATTTAAATGGTAAATCTCAATAATTTTATTCCGTTACGACACTCGTACGAGGAAGTGAAATGGCGATGAACATGTTAAAAACTATCCGCGAATTATCATTTCTATTATGCAACAAAACCAGAATGCGTTATTATAGAGAATAATCGTAAAGATTTATCTGTTTTTGTGTTTAAAACTTTTATTTCGATTCTATAGTGAAAATCAGATAGTGTAATACTATACATAATAAGTCAAGATGTTTATATTAAAAAAAGGAAAATTCCTTATAAGAAAGCTGCTACAATATTTTAAGTCACGACTGAGATAAGTAGGTATGACCCTTTGTTTAGAATATTAGCATTAATTTAAATAGCAAAATATGAATACATAATGGTGTACAATAGGTAGAGACGCTTTTCTCCGAGTAACATATTAACATTTTTATGTTTCTGTTTACTTAACTACCGATAAATGGTAACAAATTAAACAAATTTGATATAAATTTCTGTTTCAAATTAAAGTTTAACAACTATGGAATGCATTAGTTGTATGCTGGATTTCACGTCGTGAGACAGTGAAAGCAGTAAGATAAGCAATTTTGATCATCAAATCTTTCTCACGATGAATACATATAAACTATACAGTTCTTAATTTTATACTTTTTATATTAACTATTATTACATATTCTCTAACTCATTGTTACAGTTATCTAAAATGCAAATATACTTCGTAAAATACATAATTATATTATTTTTAAAATATCTTATCATTGAAGCATGTTCTTATTGATGACTCAATTTTTTTACCACAAAAGTGTGCCAATAATCTATCCAATCAAATTTATAAAATGCATTGATACCTGATAGTGCTTCTTTAGTGGGTCATATCATATAATTTTATCGACTCATTTAATACGTTACACAACTTGAAAAAATTGACACACATCAAATAAATTTGTCCCAAATTATTAGTAAACAAAGTAATTAATGACCTCCATTAAAAATTCCATATTTATTATACCATACACACTAAATAAATATAATCTAATTATGTACTAATAAATTAAAATATATTAAATGCTACAATTATTGTCCAATTTATGTAATTTAAAAGTGTTCAGAATCATTAGCGCAATCGTGGGAAGCTTTATCGAATAAACGCTTTGAGGCAATTTCGTTAATAACATTAATAAAGTACTCGATGCAATCGTTGGTGTGAACTGAGAGGAACAACGTACCTATTCGATAATATAACTTTATTATATTGCTAACAATGAAAAACTACGGTTATCAAAAAAAGTATAATAAAGCTCTTACTGTGCCACTCTTACTTTTTTAATTAAGACTGACTGAGTATGCATTCATACACTTATTTAGACTTCCTTAATTTAAGCTACATTACCGGCCATAAATTGCAATGCAAATGCAACCCAGTAACTCATTTTTATTGATATGCTGACCATCCGCATCGGTAAAATAAGATATTTAAGTAATTGTTTTATAATTTGAAGAAAGAGCCCAAAAATATAATCACATTAATAACTTAAAAGTCATTAAAACGAAACTGTTATAGATACGAAAACACACACTTAATGAAGACTGGCACACGATCATTTTAGATAACAATATAATTTTGAGTTCAGGTCAAGTGCTACAAAATATTGCATTTAAACCTTTTATATAATAATTATAGACTAGAAACAATGCGTATTCACGAATGAGATAATTTTATTATTGTTTAATGAGGTGTTGCAAACCATGTGATGGTTATAGCGTATCTAAAGCAGTAATGAGGAGCTTTTGTAAAACATTACCCAATTTATTTTCTCATCGTACATAAGCATACTTTGTTGCATTCTTGCATTATGTTTATGACCCAAAACAAGTTAAATGTGTGACAATATCTTTATTGTTTATGATCATAATCTAACAAGAGTCTTTTCATTTTTTCGATACACCGTTTGCATAATTTAATCGGCTAATCTTTTATTATTTTAGGAATAACAAGGGAAATATAACTCCTCGCATTTTAGTTTTTAACCAAACATCTGCATCGATAGTATGCGTATCTTTAAATTAGGAAATAATATACTATTCCAATCTACCAGTTAATGCTGTCTAATGTCTGAAACAATAAATAACTTCTAAATACATCACACGTGTAAATTTTGGAATTTATAACATTTTTACGTGTTCATTACCGTAACATAACATCAGACTTATCTGAATGAGAATAAACTGAGGATTACGTAAGCATACATAATTCATAACACGTTAATAAAGAAAATAAGAGTAAATTTTATTCAAGATGATAGAAATCTAAATAGGCATTAATGACAGTTTTAAAATAATAAAGAAATTAAATGTCCATTATAATTGTCAGCAACATATTACATACTATATGTTACATACTTATCTCAATGTTCTTCTTTTTATATGTTTCAATGTTTGTTGCTAATAATTTTGAGACAAAATGGGGGGATGTTTTTTGTTAATAAATTATGATGATCAATTTTTTCAATCTAAAAGCAGTAGTGATTCTAGAAGTTTCATATGTGAGTTAATTGGTTTGAATTTAAAATTAATTTATTCATATATTGAGACGTATTTCGTAAATAGTGTAAATGTTTATGAAATGAAAATTTACATAATGCAACACATGTTATTTATGCCATGGACGACGGTTGATTAATTAATTTGATACAAACAAAGAATCAACTACTAATATAACGAGTAACGACATAGGTACGACATTTGTAACTTCAATATGGTATTCGGGTAGAAAGCCTTTAAAGGGTTAAAGCACAAAGTTAAATTAATTATATTTCATTGCTTTACTTATATCCATTATTGCTACATGTTCAATATAGCAATATTTTGAGAATTTTTTGTTGTTCCAATACGATAGAGATTATTTAATTAATGAATCGGTGGTAAATATTAAACTGTTATGACGATTCAAAAGTGCTTCTAGAAGAAGTTTAATTGAGTAAATGAATGTTTATTTGGAACTCTTATTGGATGCACATGTACTTTTGAAAATATTAGAGCAATATAAAGCTGCTACTTAGTAGTGATATTAGTGACATTCCCCATCGCCCTGAGGTCACAAGAAAGTTCTCGTAGAGTCAATCAGGTACTATGTGTTTACCTATAGAGTGAATGGACTTTAAGCTAGGCATATATTTTCATTTGAACTGCTACAAATTACACACATAGGATAACCTATAGGACGTAAATCTTGCAAAATAATAATATATACTTCTGGGGATTCAGAAATCAATAAATAAATCATAGACTCTAGCATAGATGCACATTTTTAAACCAATTCATATTTAACTAGGATCCTCTTCATTTATTTATAAAGAATTAATAATGTTTTCTGTTATAATATTTTTCAATGAGCTCTTAATCAGAGTAGGTAACAGTGTGCGAAATCCGACGTAACGAAACTAATTTAGGTACTCTAGCTATTGAAAGAGAAATTCCTTACTATTGACAACACTGTTATGTAATTACGTACTATTGTGCACATATAAATGGCACCGATGTCACTTGTTTGGCTAATACTTATACAATGCGATCAATGACTACACAGTATGAACTCTAGACCTTATATTGATGTCACTGTAGTACAGTAATTACTCTAATAAGCTTGACATTTATGCGTAATCACACAATCTACATATTGAATCAGCACCGCCCGTTTTCTGTATAGTTGATAGCAATCCTTAATTTTATATTCCTAAAATAATTATTCTAAACGACATCATAAATTCAGTCAATTTATCTATAGATACGAAATGTTTAGATACTCCGTACATTCCACTAGCGTTTAATAAATTACACTTGAACGTTTAAGCCGTAACTGGACAATAAATTAGTTATGCTTATCATAAATCATAACATTATGCTTACAGTCTTTTATGAGCAATATTTGGTAACGATTTTATCAATTTACATCTCCAAACCAAGTCGCATGTGTCATTGTAGTGAAAGCTGTATCATATCGTCATAAGTATACCGAAATGAAATAAAAAACGAATACCAAAATAAATCATCGGAATGGCACTTATTGTTTCATAAGTATGGTCCACGTGCTTTACGTGCGTTAAACATCAATCGACCATCACATCTCGGTGGTCATCTTATGCGTGACTTCGCTTGCATAACTGACAGCGATACGAAGTTTATTATAGCATAGGGTCATTTATTTTGTTGCGAACATGACCTAAATTAATACTTAATTCATACCTTTGCCTGGTATAAAAATGCTGTCACCGTGGTATTAAAAAGATACGCATAACTTTAACTAATTGGCCTGACACCACACACCGTCGAAGAATGTTTTCACATTTTATTTGTACCTTTCAACACAGCAAGTGTTACAAAAATAGATTTGCGTGTATAACAAAATATTTGCTTTTGCTAACTTTTGCTTTAATTATAGTTTGATACATTAACTATGATGTTTTTTGTCCCCGTCAGACGTTTTTCAATTTGAAACTTGCATTCTGTGACCGGAACGACTTGCAATTTCATAGTTTGAGCACCAGCATGCATAGCGCTCGTATCATAAGCTTCTAGACACGTTTCAGACGGATCTTTTGATACATGTTTGTAACAATTTACTTATGTAATTTTTCTTTTTAAGCTCTAATTATATCATCCTCCTGAACTTAACAACTACTATTAAAATACAGTCGTTATAATTTGAGGGTTCACTTCAAAGATCGTGACTTAACGTGTGTTGGAAGTAGAGAAAGCGTTATTTTGTTGTTGAATCATCTCATATAATATAAGGAGACATCCATCCACTTTGATACTACTCCATAACTGTCAATAGGTACTTTATTAAAAGTACCTAATTGACACGAAAAAGATCAAGGAAGGTGGAGGATTAAAAATTTGTTTTTTATTTTCTATGTAGGATAAGAATAGCTTCAGAGTATCAGACAAATCCATATATTGAGAAATATATAGCGATATACAAAATAAAATAACAAATACACTATTAATTATGTTTTATAAAAAGTGTTATTATGAAAAATAATTCAACTCATTGATATTAAACAGTTTTATTCTCTTTTCAGGTACTCTTGTTATCAATTGTACTGGCATGTGGTGCAGCTCAAGAAAGATTTACGACTGATGCAGTAAATGATAAATTAAATAACGTAGAGCCAAATCCATCCGTTCGTCTCGACCCCTACATTCGTAAAGCATTATTGAAGGCACTCAGCGAGTTGGAAGAAAGCACAAATGTTAACGATGCAGAAACGACGGATCCAACGTTTTCTTCAAGTGCCGAAACATCCAGCTCTAATCAAGATGCTGGCCAACCTCGAGTAAGCGAAAATATACAAATTCACTCATTTGTAGTCAATGGTCAAGAAGCTTTCAAAAACAACTCAAACACAGCGCCAACGTTGTTAGATAATAAGATATCTATACTTAGCACAACTGTTGGCAATGTTGAAAATTATGTAACTGCAACGTTGCCAACGCAAACTCCATTCAAGGAAATTTTTCAAGGTAAAGAAACTGGAGTAAACCTGCAGCAAATAAGAAGTATATCGAATACACCAAAATCGAATTTTATTAGTAATCAGTTTAATAAATACACGACGCCAAAATCCCGTTTAATATCAACCACTTCAGCAACAACCACAACAACAACTACAACTCCTAAACCAACTCATGATGAAGATGGCGTCAATATCGAAGAAGTCGACAAACGTGATGTACAAGTTTATCAAGCACCTTTAGTTGCAGCGTTTACTGTACATCAAGACGCACAGGGAGTTCCAAAAAAAGTTATTCCCATTTATCAACAGACCAACATCAATAACCAGGAATTAGTCAAAGGTGTTTCCAATATTATATCTCCGCAAGGTTCTGAAGATGTACCGAAATTTTCGTCTAATGATTATATTTCTCATCAACTTACATTACAAAAGCAACTTGAGGAAAAGCAAAGAATATTGGAGGAACAACTGAGATTTCTTCAGTTTCAACAGAGGCAACAAGAGGAACTATTGAGAAAACAGCACTTTTTGCTTCAGCAAAAGGAAGCGCAAAGGCAACAACTTCTATTTTTAGAACAAGAGCAATTAAAAAGACAGCGTAACGAACAACAAAATGGTTCCCAGAATAATATACAACAAGTGCCTTTTATAAACAATGCGGGAATCAATTCACAGGCTTCTCAGATAACTATTCAGCCAAGTATTTCATTCGATCAAAACCAAAATTTATTAGCTAATCAACAACAATTACCTAGCAGAGAGGCTGTCGATTTTCTCATTCATCTTCGTAATCAACAGCAAGAACAATTTCCTCTACAAAGCAATCACCTTCCACAAGGCATAACTAACTTTTTACAACCCAGTCAATCTCAGCAATTTGTTCAAAACCAAAATATACAGCCACCAAAGCAAGGAAACCGTGTGTTCCGTCATGAAAGTGGTGTAGGAAATTTGGGTTTCAATAATCCCAACTACAACAGATTCAATACGTACAATCCTGTGCAATCAAACGGTTTCTTTCTGAGTCAGCAAAACCAATATAACTCTGATAATGAATTAAAGCAGCTATTATTTCAAACTGGACTGAATGGCAGAGCACACGAAGATCTTAACATAGTAACAAAGGTTTTGTCACTAAATCACGGCGTTCCCATCAACAACAGCGTTTCTAACAGGCTTGTTTTCGATAGTAGACGACATGTTCGGCCGTGATAGTAAGTAGGTTGTTTTCTTGCCAAGTTGCCAATGATTAATAAGTGCAGAAAATAAATACTTTGATTTAAGTACTGATTGAAAATTACCTAATAGAAGATCATTCCTATTATAAAAGAGAACAGTCGACTTCAATTGTAATTATTATACAACATAATTATTCTAATTAACTATATTATATGTAAGTAATAATATATGTTATTGCTCTGCATAATTTGATTTGCCTATACGCGCATATAAGTAATATACCTACTTTTTAGTCCTATACTATAATGAATAAACATAATTTATACAAATTTACAATATGAGGTTGATATGTTGGGTATTAAAAGAATTATACCTATTTAAATATAGGGACGGAATAAATATGTGCGTTCGTAATTTATGTACTCAAAGACGTCTTTTGTATGTAGTAGGTAGGTAATAGATAAGGAATTGTATTTTAGTTTAGTTTTAAAATGTATTAACACGGTAAATTTATTATAATATTTATTTTATCCAATAAGGACAATCTTGTATTTGCCATAATTACTAGATTATTTGTTACTCAAAGATAATGAGCGGCCAACGGATACTTGTTTCCATTGTATTAAAATTGAATTAAAATATCAAAGAATATTTTAGCGTTTGATGACAGTTTTGTACAGAATTATTCGTATATTTTGATTGAATAATTATAGAAACTTACTTAAAACTTAATAAGTAAAGTACTTAATGAAATAGTTCTATATTGCATTTGTACAAAATTCCTTGATTTAAAAATAAAAAAAAAAAACATTTCTGATTTTTATTTTCCCTGTATTGAAATGAACAAATTATAATTTAAAAAAGACGTTATACTAATACGTATAACTAGTAAGTATACGTATTAGTACTAATAAGTATAACGTCTTTGAACGTAGCACGTACTAACGTTCGTCTACTAATCGAATATTCATATTAAAAAATAATGCTTATAAAGATGACGATAGTTGTTAACCATAAAATTATACAATTAAATTTGGCCCACAGACCAATAAAACACAGAGACATAGTTAACCTTCATAGTGTGACCTTTTTTAAATAATTGTCAGGGTGTGGGCAGGTCACAGGGGCCAGGGGCAGGTTAAGGTTTACTGCAAGCACAGATTGCAAGTTTATTGTATACTTCATAAAATTTTTGAAAGATATTTGAGTTTAAACTTTTATCATTAAATCAGGCATTAGAAATAATTTTGTAATAATATTGTTTATGTATGCTTAGATCTTAAGCGGAAACATACATGGCACTACTTTGGCAACTTTTGCGCGTCAAACTGTGAATGGCTACTCTTGCGTGAATGACGATGCCCATTCACGAACATCACTTACATTGATGTTGTCATTGTCAATGTGACAGTTGAAATTTCATAGTAATCGTGCTGTCAACTGTCAAGTGTCACGACTTACGCGTGTTTGTGGTGTTTACTCGATGAGCTATTTGCTTGGTTTATGAAATTAAACGATTTAACTTAATTCTTTATAAGTTTGCATTAAACTAATATAATTTATATGATAACTGTCATGTATTCTTTTAAAAAGCTTTAGAAATTCCACTGTTTGATTTAAAATATGGTTGTTTTGGATACCATGGAAGGCGTAGGAAGCCTAGAAGAAGAAGCACTAAAGAGAAAAGAACGACTAAAGAACTTAAAACGTAAAAACCCAAGTGGAGAAAATGCAGCGACCGCATCATCAAATAATGAAACATCAGCTGTCCTACCTAAGTAAGTTTTGATATAACTTTTTATAACCAAGCGTTAGTTGTATATATTTGTAATTTATGCAACTTAGTTTAATACTAGAAAATACGTAATTTTTAACGGCCTTACTAATAAAAAGTTAAACAATGGATAAATTTCAACCATTTTCTACCATAGCTGTGTCCTGCTCTTGCTCACATGAAACGTCAATCATAAAAACGAGACAGGTTATTGCGATAACTAATCCATTGCATAGCGAATGGGTAACAGTTTATTAGTAAGACCATTAGTTTCTAATTCACTCTATAACTTCTATTACAGGCCAGTATTTAGAAGCTATAAACCACAGGATGAAAATTTGCAACAGGCAAAGTTACAAGATGCAGAGCCAGCTAAAGTAGATGAAGAAGTGAAAGATCTTGTAGAAGCAGGAAAAGAAAAGGTATAAAAATTTAAAATAAATATAATTTTTAATTTAATGAAACCTAACAAATACCTTTAACATTACCATAAGTAGATCAGAGTAAGCAATAAATCTATAAATTATAATCATTACCATACAAACACTATAAAATATAATGTGGAAATTTTCAATAGGCCCTGGAGGGAAAGTACTTGAAATACCAGTATCTCAAGTACTAAGTACTAAAACTCTATTATCTCCAGAGATAGCAAATTTTGCTGAAATGAAACACTCCTTTATTTTAAAAAAGAAATAGTACTGCATTAAAAGATTTTCGAAAATTCACTTGCACTAGGAATCGAAGTAATAAAAAAAAAATTGTGAATCGTAGTTACCACTGAATATGTAAAAAAAAAATTATTGTACTACCTATGTATTTTATACATTTCAGGTTGTGCTACAAGACTTGGATATCGCAAGTTTAGCTCCACGCAAACCAGACTGGGACCTCAAGAGAGATGTGGCTAAGAAATTGGAGAAACTTGAACGCAGAACACAGAAAGCCATCGCCGAATTGATATGGGAAAGGCTAAAAAATGGAACGGAAGAGAATTTAGGTGCTATGCTTACAATGACTGATAATAGAGCTACACAAGATGATTGAACACTATTTTTAGAAAGATAAGTGTGTATGTTACTAATAGATTTTGGTAAAGAAAAACAATTCATTGAGAATGTACTATAGTTTTTGGGAGTGTTGGTTTAAGTATATTTGTTCAGTGTGTGGTAGTATTTACTTTAGAAGTATACACTATAGAATTTCTAGACAGTTAATTATATTAGAACCAATCCCTTTTATTATTATATTCTGCTGATTTATACCCAGATTTGTATGTGAATGTATCAAAAATATGCAGTCAAACAAAAACATTTTTAATTCAAGTCTTTCAAATATGATAAACTTTGTTCCTAGCCCACTTTATGTACCATAGAAATTCTAATACAGTAGAACCTCGATAACTTAAGGCCGTGTACGCGGTCCGTGCGCTGTTTGGCTCAAATATGTGATTTTTCAAACCAGATTGTCCATCAACCACTTATCTTACAAACATATGAATTACTAATAATTTTAGGAAATTTTATTATCTATGTAGTTAGTTAAGAGTTTTTTTCATTTAATATAGTATTTGTGAATACCATCAAGATAACTGAGCCGATGATTACTTGATTTCACTTTTAGTGTCAATTTCGAAGCTAAAAATATCTGAAATTGCTGACAGATCTAACACACAATTTTTTTTAACTAACTGCAAAAATCCTTATTAAAATAGTTAGTTAAAAGATTTTTTTATTTTGGACTCCTAACTTACGAAATTAAAATCCGAACAATGTGAATTTTTTTAGAAATTATAGTCGACAAAATGATTATTTTCACCAAGATATTTGACTTACTTAATTGAATATAATTTATACATATTGCAATAAAAGAATGTCTTACTTATAAGATAAAATTTAAAAAATCAACTAAGGTACCTCTATTATTTTTCTACAATTTTTTTTAAAGTACTATAAAACACTGCGCGCGACCCGATTCAAATCAGTCGGCAGCGAGCCTTTCCAGAGAGAGGACATGTTGCTCGGCGCTCTCCTGTGGACCTATGCTGTTCATAGTAAAAGGATAGCGCAAGCCGCGATCTATCGTAATAGATCGCGGAGATTTTGACTTGCGTTAAATTGAATAAGCCCTCTTAAACCTCGGTAACATAAAAACCTCTGTAACTTCAAAAAATAATATGTTCCCTTCCCATCAGAGCCCAAAACCTCTTTAACTTAAAATACGCAACCTCTATAACTTAAATAAATAATCTCTGTATTGGCCCTCAGTAAGTTAAAGAAATGTTTCCACAACCTCTATAACATAAAATTGTTTTTCAATGAGTCATTTTGAAAGAGTGTCAAAACAAAAGGTTTCGGTATTTATTGCTTGCACTATGTATTGTTAACGTAAATAATACATTACCTATTGTTTGCTTTATCGAAATTCTTCAAAGCTTTGCAGCGGTTAGCTTTATGACAACAACTTACTTGCAGTAACGTGTGCAATGTGAATAAATCAATATGATTACATATTTAATTTTCAGTATTTTATTGAACCAATCCTTTGATGCAGTCAAGTAAAATAGGAGCAACGGTTCATACATATATGTACATACCTACCTCTATATTAACCTATCCCTAACATAGACCCTTGATAACTTAAAACCTCTATAACTTAAAATATTTTGTGTTTCCCTTGGACTTTAACTTATCGAGGTTCTACTGTACTTACTACTTACTTACTTATCCCATTTTTTTCTGTCAAACAATTCTCCATATAGATATATAAGAAGAGAATAGAATAACTAATGTAAAAATATTTTTGTAAAGAACAACAATAAACAATCATAAAAATATTCATTTGTATTTATTTTACATTATCACAGTTTTACAATCCATCGTAATCATTACATTAATACTCTCACTCTAAAAACATTTTACTAATAAATTAAATTCAGTGCATTTCTACACGCAATACATTTTGGTAAATATTATAATCTCTTGGATTTCATAATAATAAATTAATATTTAAAATTAATAGTATTTCACAGTTCACTATATAATTGTAGAATTAATTATTTAACCAGAGTATAACAAATTAACAAGTTTTCAATTGTTAGTGCAAAGTTTATTGTTGCACAATGTTTCCAATAATTTTCACATTTGTATAATTTGCCTCTTATAAAACTTGTTAAATATTTGCAAGTATTATTCACCAATGTTATATAACATTTGTAATTTTAAACACACTTGCCTTTTCGTATTAAACATCATTGCATAGATATACGCGTAACATACAAAGAATCTAAAAATATTATAATCTGCAAATAATATTTAAAACCTGCATATCAAAAACATACATACATATATTACAAAGACAGTAAATGTTTATAATCGACCTGATATTAGATCAGGTCTTAAGAGCAAACAAAAGAGCCGTTTTTCCATACAAACGTAGTCCCCTGTTTCCTCCCTGGATTGTGCCACTAGACTCTAGAGCAATATAGTTTTTACTATTAATCTATGGTAACTTTAGCCATGTTCCTACGTTTTCTATCTAATCGTAATCTTAATTATTAAAAAAGATATGAATCTTTCAAAACGTAAGAAATAGGACAGATTTTCCGTTATGTTCCGTCTTCCATAAAACTAATTTTTGAACATTATATAAAAAAAGCAAAACGTAGGAACATAGCCTATACTTTTCTCTACTAAATTATGAAAAAAGTAATTAAATCGGTCCAGTATTGGAGGAGGAAACAGGGTACTACGGAACGTCAAATTTGCGTAATTTTCCTAGGTATTTTCGGCCCGAGCTGCAGTTGTCCCTGTCGCGCTCTACGACGGAGGCTTGAGGCATAGCGCGACAGCAATAGATAATAGGAAAACCTAATTTTGAATTCTATCACTCGTTTTGTTGGCTCTTAAGTCTAACACGCAACGCTACACTACCTACCTATACATAATATATTATAACTAACGTCAATAAACCTAGGAATAGGTTAAATTTAGTTAAGCAGCTGCCATTTCGCCTCCTCTTCCTTCCTGTAGGCCATTCTGTAGAGTCCTCGTCGTGTTCATCTACTTCATTGTACGTGTAATAGTTGCTGTCGATATTGTAGAAGACGACTCGGTCGCCGATAGGCTGGATTGGCCTGAAGTTGTGCCTTATCTTCCCGTTGGATGAACGCAATTCTCTAAATACTTCTATCTGAAAATAGAGTTATTGATTAGTCAGAGTATAAACATACTTATGTCTCATATGGAAACTGAACTGCATGTGATTTCCTTAATCCTTTTATATTCGAGTAGATATGCGAAAATTAAAGAGTGAAGTGAAAAAATTAAAGAATGAATATATAAGAACGATTCATTACTTATTCATTAAATTTTCTAAGCCCTAAAAGGGTTATCTGGTTTTTATAGATATATCTTATGATTAATGATTTAAAGACCCTAAATTTATAGAAGTCAATGATATAAATATACCTGATCATGGGTCAATCTGACAGGTTGCTCGAAATCTAACCATATAACAACTTCGGAGCACGGTGGCGTAGTCAATGATCCCCTGTATGTAAAATATCTTCGTAAATCGTAGGGCAGAATATTGAGAAACGAGAATGGGTTTTTCATGACCACGCTCGAATGTGGTTCAGTTACATTGCCCAAGGCAGATGTTATATCGTCGTAGGCTGGGTGCTGGTGCCGATCCAACTGAAAATAAACAATAATTTCAGTGCCATAGGTGTTGGGTTGTTATTTTTTTATTAGAGAGGTTTTTCAATTGGCCTACGGTCTACGCTTTAATAATATTCTAATGTAATTTTTTAATTATCGCAATGTTTCCATTAATTGCTTCAATCCTTATTGAACATTTGACTAGTATTCTATGCTTAATATCAATGCAACGATATCATTTCTTATGATCCGATAGTAATTTTCCAATATTTTATTATGAATAAATCATTAACTGCAAGTCACGGACGATTTCGATCGATTAATCTGGTAACAAATTATTGCGCACTCAAGTTGATAATTCGCGGTTACATAACTAGGAATATACGTGCTTATAATGTCATAAATATAATATAGATATCTTAGATCAAATCTGAGTTTATTATATAAGTTATGCTGGCGATTCTGCGTATTTGTAATTAAATAAGGTGTTTTGAAGTTGCTAGAAGACTGCTTCCAATTACAACCAATTATTTTCTAGTTTTACATAAGTGTATTATTTCTTACCTCATAGAAAAAGGCGAGTACAGTCAGTCCGTCTGTGTGCGTTACCGCTTCTTTAACTGATTTATACTCTTCTTTATAAAACACCATGTGTAGCTCCATAGGAAAACTGAAATCGTTAGATTATTTATGAAGACGACGTGCGAGTAATAGGTAATTTAAAAATTATATAAATTACGATGGGAAGGTTGTTAGACAAAATTATCCACGTTAGTCACAATGTATACCGTCGTATTTGTTGGGTATAATGTCGAGAAATTACTATTAATAATTCTTCGATTTAATTTAAGTGTGCCTTTACTCTTCTGTGTTAGTTATCTAAGAAAATTTTTACCTCCTATGATTGATCTTATCTTCAGAGCCTAAAGTATCATTGTCGCCCCAATGGAAATGCATTTGACTGAACACGTAATTCCCTTCGAGTGGTCCGCCGCTTACCCTTGGATGCGGTTCGTTTTGTACTTCTATCAACACTGTAAGAAAAGCATAAGATAAGTTAGTAACAAAAAAGTTTTAGGCCTATTGCAATTGTCTCTTGCACAATGCTATGGTTTCTCTGGACGTGATCGCTCCACGGTTTTCGCCTACCTTTGACCGGTCGGCTCGAGCATTACTAATTCTGCTACGGCTCAAGGCTGTGTGAAGTTTCATAATCAATACAGAATAGAGCCTACAATAGTAAGTGATTCGTATTATAGTCTGTTACCTGTATGTCCGTTATTAGTGACGTGTACATTATCTATCGGGTCGTCAAACCCGATGAATGCGATGTCAGGGAGTGCCACTTGCTTCACTCTGAGCACGTTTATGTTAATGGGGCTTTGATGTTTCCCTCTGCATTCCTGGAACTTCTCGCCCCAGTATGTAGGACCTGTGAAAGTAGAACTCGTGTTTATAATGAATGTTTAATATCATATTATCGTCTTTTAATATATGTATATACGACACAAATGCATAGGTACGATGTTATCCATATTATATTCTTTACAATGTCGTTTTATATGTCCGTGTGATCCACGTGGATTCTTAGGTAGTTTATTCGTTTTCTCGCAGACAAAAAATAAATACATAAAAATCGGTCCGTGTCGACGTTTTCGATTTTTTTTTGACGAATGGCCGGTACCTAATTGATTATCTCGTACTTATACATATTATACAGTACATATTTCTTATGTATCAATCAATCATGTCCTTAGAAAATTAAAAATCATGTTGTAAAAAATATATAATAAGGTTCCATAAGTTTTTGTATCACACGCGTCATAGGAGTGTACTTATAAGGTTAAGAAGGTACGACAGGTACTATTATAAAGGCGAAAGTTTGTAAGTATGGATGTATGGATGTATGGATGTTTGTTACTCTTTCACGTAAAAACTACTGAACCGATTACAATGAAATTTAGCACACATATAGAGCCTAGAGGGTAAATTGGATTAACACATAGGATAGGTTTTATCCCGGAAATCCCACGGGAACGGGAACTATGCGGGTTTTCCTTTGAAAACGCGGGCGAAGCCGCGGGCGGAAATCTAGTCTACCATAATTTACACATCTTTAATTCAAGCAGTTGGATTAGATGGGTATGCTTTTATCATGATTCATCGAGTTTCTTGTCGAATCTCTTTGGTAAAAGTGACCTTCCGAATAGGTGCTAGTTTTAGAATAAATAACTCATATTTACTTTTTCCTAAATACTTGTTTGTAAAAATATTTTACATGATTCAATAATGTTGAGTTTATGTTTATTTACTTCTTGTATTATATACGAATTACAAGGTATTTGAATCTGGAAAAATACAGATCATCAACCTGATGAAAAATATTAAAATCAATGAAAAATATTTACCAATAACGCCGTCATATCCAAAGTCTTCCGCACAAATTGGTCGAAGCGCTGTAACATAAAATTATAAAGTTAAATGTATAGGTACAACACATCTGTCCTTCAGGCTAACAATAACATAACTATTACGATTATTTTGATTTGTATCTGAAATGAGCATATATAAATCATACATTTTTATATACTCAACCATTATCTATTCAACTCATTTCATTTAGAAACATTTTTGCTTCGTCATTTCACTATTTTCAGATTTATAATGATATAATACCTACACAATATATTATAAGTATCTAACAATATTATTATTAATTTACAATATACCTTTATAACTTTAAAAGTTTAACCGCCACCTTGATCTAGATTATAGTTGGAAAATGGAAGAGTAATTTTGTTGTTACTGAGAAATAATTTACGAATCAGAGTAATATTATATAGATTATGGGTTATGGGTTCTGTAATTAGAGTATAGTTTTATTTACTGCAATTTGGCGATGTTTTGATAACAGAGGTAACAAAATATTAAAATCAAAAAGGCAACAAATAATTTGACATTGTATTGTATGTAACTACATAGCCTTGACAGTTCAAAGCTACACAGAAGAGTCTTGAGATTGAAGTCGCAAATGCAAAAGTTGTAACCAACTCTTTTAAGCTACGTGGGAAATAAAATATTCTTACATAAGATTTTATAACAACTTACAGATAAGAACATGACTTCAGAAAATTAATCTTGTGATAATGGCCATAAGGAACCTGCAATTGCAGAAATGTTTTAGAACACTTATGTTTCTATTGTTTTCAAGGAATCCAAAGGCACACCGGAACTATTAGATTAAAATGATTTTATCTATTGTGACTAATGTGCAACATTTATGAATTATTTATGTCCTTTATATGTCACTTTGTATGTCTGTCCGTATCTTTTAACAATGGTGTTTAGTATACTGTATAGGTACTGTAGAGTAATTATGATAAATACTTAATATTAAAAGGCTCGTATAATTATTGAATGTAAATTAACGTAGGACATAAAATAAATCTTATGATACCTTTCATCTCTTTGTTTGTGTCATAGCTCTTCTCTATTCAATTAAACTTTTGCCTTTTAAATATTAAGTTTACTGCTATTATTGCGGTACTTGAGTTAATGTTCATATCTAATAATTTTATCTTTTTTGCGGTCAGATGTAAAACGAACAGGTAAAAAATATCTACAATTTAATAATGAGAATTAAATCTCGACAATGTTGAAATTACTGTCATAAACCTTTTTATTCACACGTTAGATAGCCACTTTGTACTAGATTGCATTATCCATCATCATAAATGACATCGTTCCTAATGATGTAATTTAGGAAAAAAAGCCAAGGATTTATACGAATATAGTGTAGACTTATATAATTTTAGTTGTAGATTGTACATAATATGTTATTGACCAACTGGCGATATATGCATATTAACATGACCGGGACATCCGACAACCTGGAAATAAGATATAAAGTGGATAGGACTCATATTTCTTCTAATTTAGTTAAATGATGATGATAGATGTCGAAACTAACGTAATTAATCCCATCGTAGAAGTATAGATAGAGATCCTGGAATTAGGTACTTATTTGTTTTACCTTAATATGTGACTTGTCATTATTCATAAGCCGCTTTGTGAACAATGCCCTCATGAATGACACTCGATATCAGACTTAATACTAAATACCACCGACTGACCCAAATTTTACAGTAAACTTTTATTTCACCGTAATTCCGCCAGGAGCTTTGTTGAATTCGTCATGCACTTTCCCTAAATTATTATGACTCAACTTAAGATGCTAACTCGCTGTGTACAGACAGCCCTGCGCCGTTCTGTGCTTTCCAAAAATTAAAAGGCTTTTATAAAAACACTAGCTATAACCCTCGGTTTTTCCCGCATTGTTCTGTTCCTATTGTTCTAAGCGTACTGATAGCTTTCCTCGATGAATGGGACTGAGATTTATTAAAAAACTTTAAGAATTTTCAAATAACACCCATAGTTCCTGAGATCAGCGCGTTCAACCAAACAACCAAACAAATAACTCTTCAGCTTAAACAGCTTTATAATATTAGTATCGATGACTCAAGCACTGCTAAGTAGTTAGTAGCATTACCGTTGCATTCTATACAAAAACAATTATGTAATATTATCTCTACATTTCTGCCCTAAGCTTGTAATTATCTTACCATGTATAGGTTAATTTTTTGTGACTAAATCAATGCGTCAACGCAACAAATCAATGATCAAAGAATTTTTGCTATTTCAATTCCGCTTTAGTCTACACATACGGTAAACTTTGAATGTATATCTATTTAAGAGTAAATAGGAATCCTCTATTACATCATTAAGTGCTCATATTTGTGGCCCGAATTTAGAAAATTCCGAAATCACATGATAATTTGCCTTGAAAGGTACGTCTTTCACCTAGCCTCGGCAGCTCAAGGTGTAATAAATTTACGTTTTCACTTGTTCATAATAGGCTACTTTTGTGTGTAAACATGGAATTGATTCCATGACACTAAACATTGCAGCTAAAGAAACTTGGTTCAATTTATTTATTTTGCACGAAAACTTTAACCGCAATCTAATAATGTTTATTGTTTTATCTATAATGTTTGTTATATTAAAACTTTTGTCTCATTCAAATTCGTCGTGGTGGACGAGGTGTGAGTATGTGTCCCTGCAGTGGAGAAATAACATATGGGCTGATGATGAGTAACTACTGAAACTGTAGCTCAATGGATTCCCCAAATTTGTACAAAGCTAGCACATAATAATAGAAGAAACAGGGAAGAGCATACATAATAATTATATACGATTAATGGCGCCAATTTGCATCTATCTTAATCTCCAACGTGTCGTCTACGTGTAACTGACATTTGCCAAAAAATTGCATACGGAAGAATGAGAATAACTTGGCATCATGATTATAAAGTGTACTGTGCGCCAAAAACACGTGTATCTAAGACCAAATACTGTTTTAATCTGGGACTGTTACATGCATGAATAATTTGTACAACAAATAAAACCATTCATTCATAGGTTAAAGACAATGTACTGTGTACACTGTTTGGATATTTTCACGTTTTATTTTTTTTCATAAAAGGCATAAAATAATGAAGTTTTATTAAATAATTAAGTATATTCCCGTGAGAACTCACTAGGCTCATAAGATTTTTTAATCAAATTGGAGGAAATTTCCCTGAAGAAATAATATTTTTATTAGGGCTCTCCATTTTAAGTTTGTTTCTACAAACAATACAATACTCGCATATTATGTAACTGCCTTGTGAATGTTTTTTTTTTGCTCCTATTTTGTTTTTATAAATGGCTTACCCTTAAAACCGAAGATAATAGATGTTATTCTACCGTTCTACGTATTTTATTCAGGTCGAAGGAAGACTTATTTATAAAATGCTTGTCTTGGCAATTTACTCTGCACTCGTGTCACTTGACACGAGTGAGTAAATTGCCTACTACGATCTCGTAATAAAAATGATAATCGATAAACGCGATCAACTGACCATCATTGAAAACATTGTTTTACTTGTAATTAAATTGAAATCTGTATTAAATGAATTAATTAATTATGAAGCGTACCGAAATAATTAGCTGGATTCGATAGGCCTATAGAGACTTAATTAGATTTCGTTTATGTTATGTTTGTAGTTTAGACAAAAATAAGTAGATCGAAATACATACAGAAGATTCGTTTTTCAAGTAGAGCACGAGATTTTTTTTAATACTATCTACACTAATATTATAAAATGGAAAGAACTCTCTATCGATCTTAGAAATTAATTTGCCATGAGAAAGCTTTAATTTCAACTAGTAATTTATATTAGTATAGCTGATCGACCCGAATCAGCCCAAGTAGAGATTTAATTGTGAGTTTTTCAAAATTGTATTAGTTAGGTACATTCCTCATCCAGATGAGGACGACTCGGAAAAAAAATATTAAATTGCTTTCAAATTATTAAGTCGTTTATATAAGTACAAATGGTAAAAATAAATTGAATTCATCAATCGGTAGAATTGCTAAATTTGACCTAATCGTTTACAATTTTATACGACACAAAAATTACAAGACACAAATATTCCATGAATAATCTGAGGAAAAGGCACCATGAAGTGACGATTCAAAGCACAATTGTTTATCATTACGCTGTGAAACTACAGTAGAAGGCCTCACATTGTTTCGACTTAATTTGACCCCAAAAGTATTGAATCAAAAAGTTTGAGGACGAACCTTAATTTGGGCTGTACTGACACGTAATACTGTTTTGCGTCACTATTTTATGTATAACGTATATATACGTACAAGTAAATTCTATCTACATAATATAAGCGGATAACTTCTCTAAATAAATAAAATACTAAGGAGTAAAGGTTTAATTAAGTAAGTTAAGATTTACCTAAAAATACTTAAGAGTTAAGACTTAGGAGGGATTGTATTTTGAGATGGTTTTAATTGATCCTTATTAAACTAAAGAATTTAAATAATAAAATCCCTTTTTTATGGATAATAATAAGAACAATATAAAACAATTCGATTTTACTTAAACCGCTAATTTTTCCTCTACCTTTGCATTAAGTTTTCTGTGACCTTCTTGCCAAATTTTGTAATTCTAGGTCACAGGGAAGTTCCTCGACGTTTGGGGATTAAAATATGTGAGATATAAAGTCGTATTATTTACTCTTTTATGTGAAAGGAAGGAAATTGAGCAAGCGCATCACCTGATGATACGTACGCGGTACCTACGTGACAAGCCACAGCTAAGTAGACTGTAGAACCGGTACAAAGGTAGTATAGTTAAAACGTTAATTTTAAAAATTCTGGTGAATTCTATAGTAGGTATGTACAAGAGAATCACTTGGAAATTATGGGGATACAAAAAATGTACCTACTCTTTTGGTTTTACTTTAACTTAAATAAAGCTATATTTTAAACACTAAACTATAAAAGTCTACATCTCCATAGATAGGTATCTTGGATACCTAATTATATCCATATATTATAACAGGTATCTCAAATACCCAAAATCTCTAGCAGTTGATATACATCTTTTTTTTATACTTCGCCTGATGCACGGAAGGCCAAGTAGTTAGTGCTTTCGATAAAACAAATGAAGATTTCTTGTTTTGTACAGTCTAAATATTTATTTGTAATTTCATATGCCTAACAGGCAGGATATGGCGGGACTTATGTTCGTCTAAGATCTGAATTGTACCCATATTCATGAATAAAAATATTAGAATTTGAATTTGAATTTATATAATTGCAAAATAATTTAAAATTTGATCTTCATTTTCGTTATTTCCTCGCAATTTAAAAAATGTCTGGTTCTAAATAAAATTCCACATAAAATGTTTTCTTTTGAATTGCTATTGTTAAATTCTTGCAAACAGTCGTGGTCACGGACACTTAGGAAAGTATTGTCACGACATTTAAAATAAGTAAGATAATTTTGTTGAAAACAAAGACATCGTGGATCGTGATGCTTGAAAAACGTCAACAATAAATAAGAAAGAATTGCTTTTAAATTACAATAAACGCTAAGTCCGTTTATGCAAATTGCATAAAATAGTTTTCTTTTTGTCGATGTTATTTATTGCGCCATAATAATATTATGATAATACCAATTTCAAAAATGACGATTTAAATGCAAAATCTTCAATGTAGAGCAGACTTAACTATATGTCTTGACTTTAAGAAACCCCTATTTCCATTGAGCTTTTGGACTGAATTTCTAATAGATATACCTAATATTGCACACTACAGAAAGAGATGAAGATCATGTTTTCTAACAGAGCTGAGGCATAGACAACGCCACCACCCTGTATGCGACCTACAAAAATAATTAGACCGGAACATATTGCTACTAATCTGCAGAAGACCAACTAACCGCTTCAAATATTTCTTGCTTTCTGACATCACTCATTATGAATGCACATTAAAAAACTATTACATCTTTGATGTCTTGTTTTGTTTTATGTATTTCAAATCAAATGTAATAATGTTGACATGTTATATGTCGGAACTGGGCTTACGACAATTGATGAATAAATTAGATTGTCATTAATAAGTGATTGTGAATAATGTTAATGTATTTGCGACTGACGTGTTTATATAATTATTATGTTTCTATGCAAAAAACCTATTGATCGATTACGACGTTAAATTGATAAATTGGCGATTAATTCATTAATAAGTTATTAGAATAGTGCTTCTGACGGATAATGGAGTCATTTATAACTTTTAATCCGTAACTTCCAGAAGGATTTGAAATCATCATAGTATCGCAATCGGCTTATTTCAATAGATATATGTTAATTTCATATAATTCAACCCCAATCATACTAATGTGTATACTGGAGATAATACTGTATTGAATTAGAGTGCATTGTGTTTAATATAGAAAGTCTGCCAGCTTCTCGGCGGTAATGGCCTACGTATTTAGTGGTTTACAAGTCTAGATTTCACTTACGTAACTAGGTCCTAGATATCACGAAATGCAGGAAGTAAAGTTATTTTGTTTACCTTTATTCTAAATACATAAAACGATTATTGCAAACAATTTAGTACTCTAGCTTAGTGAAAAGCTTTCTTATCTAAAAATATACCTAGTTACTAGTTTAAACTACAGTTAAACGGATCTTTACCTTCTTTTGATAAGATCGCTAAATTTAGATACAAATAAAGAGAACGTTCAAGTTCTAAAACTGTACCGCAGTCTATTTTGAGTGTAGGTATATTCAATCGACTATGAAATTATAAAAGTTAATATTTTTTTGTTCTAAACTAAATACAATACGATCTACTATGCACCGAATAATGTTACTGTAGTATATTTGTATATGTAATTGGTATGTTAGATAGGTATTTGGTTTCATTCCAAATAGCATATTGAGATTATATAGTTAATAATAGGTACATACTTGAGTTATTACTCCATTCAAAACATTAGTCTCTGTGTAGATAATAATGTAATTTATTCATAATCCAACGTATTTTCAGTCTACCAAAAGCTATCAAGTTGTAGATATTTAATTTACCAGGTAAAAACTTAGATCATTAAGTAAGGTAAAAAATAACTATGCGCATTAATTAATGTCGAGCTTCGTTCAGATGATTTAGATAATAATTTTTACATATCAATTAATTTACCTAACATTAAATTACGTTACATTTTTTTTCTATAATTGTCTGTTTTAGCGTGCCGACAATATTTCTATTTTACGTTTTATATTTAATAGATTCACACACACACACATCTGTCGGGGTTTGTATCATAACAGAGAGCGGCATGGTAAAGTATAATAATTTGGATAAAGTTAAATTTAATAACCCTTACTCCATGCTGTGGGGCTATTGCCACCTTGAAATTTTACTCTCAACGCACCTAAAGAAGTTTCACTTCAATAACATGTAGATATGTTATTTCTAAACTTCAAGATCAGTAGATTATAGTAGCTTTCTGAAAAAGAGCATCATATCCATAAAGAATAAGATTTATATTTGAGATTCATTTTCGAAAACGATATTCAAAATTACGAAATGCAACCTCCACCGAATATGTAAAATTGAGAGAGCATTAATAATGCAGATTGTGCAGTCAAATGACATATTGTTATGTATTTGCAAAACAAATTGATCTTTCTGAATTCTATTATTTATTAAGACATGATTGAGACCTCTCTCATCATATAAGTCTACTAAATTTTGTTTAAAATAAAAAATCACATTGCCATCTTCATTGTTGCATAACGCATGCATAAAAATGATACCTACTTTCGTCATAATATGATAAAGTTCAATATGGTTATTATATTACCAATAATTTTATTTATACTAAAACATTTACTAACATGAAACTACTTAAAAATGACTGATAACTATATTTTTTTGACTGATCTGTTTGAAACTTTATATTATTATATTGTAGGTAGATTTTTGATCTCAGTAAAGTGAATGAATATATGATATCTACTAGAATAAAATACACAGTAGGGGAGGCCGAGGTTCGAGGTTCCGATTTTAAGTCGCTCTATGAATGTAATAGAAAGATCTATCATCCATGATTCCTATAAATATAAGCTGATTTTATTCTAGTAGTGTTGCCGCAACAAAATCGTGCGGAACGGAGCGTTGCTACTACGTCATCGCGGCGTCACGTCCCCGCGCCGTGCGATTGGCCGCGGATGACCTACGATTGTCCGCTACCACTTCGACTTGCCACGCAGCCGTCGAGCAGTGAACTCCTTCGCTAAAATTCATTGTACCAAACGCACTCTGTAATTTTGATTATTAAACTATACGCGCAAGTTTATTTCGTCTTCTTTTCGCCACCCAAAGTCCATCGACCAGTTCGTACACAACAAGTAGATATCATATATTCATTCACTTTACTGAGATCAAAAATCTAATAAGAGCTTTACTTAAGTTATAGTTTTTTTTTCGGTCTCGCAAAACTTTTTCGGTGGTTTTGTCGTCAGTATTAGTATTGGTTGCCTTTTTCATTCCAACTCTTTTCAATTTCTTTCTTCTGTGTTTTACTATTGCTCTTTCCTCTTCTTGCTTTTTCTACAGCTGTTCTTTTCTGGCGTATTTGTATGTATTACTGATTTTATTATTCGTCGCCAATTTGGTACAGATGATCTCGGTGGTGCTTTTGGTAAGGGTTTAACAACTTTAGGGAAAAATGTGCTAGTTGTGGCCCAAATGATAAATGGCAAATTATTAACGTTTTTCATTACAGGGCCTCTTCTTTCACGGAATAATTAGCCCCACACTTAAAGAACTATGAACCCCAAATCCCATTTTCAAAGTGATCTCCCGTTATAATAGAATAGGTTATAAAAATCCTTGAATGATATGAAAAAGTAGTGGTTTCTCAGTGGTCGCACCTCGGACTTCAAATCGATAAGTTGGGGTTCAAAACCAGGCGTGCGTGCAGGAAATAAATTGATTTTTTAATTTATCTGCGCATGTCCACTGCATGCGTCAGGCACATCACCACTGTTTGAACGGTGAAGGAAAACATCGTGAGGAACCCGACATGTCGAAGATTCAAAGGTTCGACGACATGTGACATCTCCCAACTCGCATTTGACCAGCGTGGAGGATTACGGCCTGATGCCTTACGGGAGGCCTTACGTGTCCCAGTAGTGGGAACGTAATGGGCTGATGATGATGATGATGATATTAAAAAGATAATCACTATAGTTTTTTTTTTAACGTTGGGAAATGCTTAATCACTATAGTTCGCCCAACTGATAATAGCAAGTTATTCACAAATAACTAGAAAATTTATTGATACAGAAAGTTTAAGGATGAAAAAATTTACTTTCGTGATGTTTATGTGTAACTAATTGGTTACCATACAAACATGCCGACAGAGTGTCACTAAAATGGCTGATGCAATAGCGTGATGTTTATGATTCAATATCTTCAGACCTATTGCTATCTGTTTTCTTCGCGGAGTTATTCGGATCGCAACAACCTACCCCCGGTACTTTGAACCTCGACCTCCCCTAGATTGTAGAGAGTCGCCATACACTCTGGGCACACACCGGGGGCCCGTATCCTTTTTCTCAACCTTCCCAATCCTACCCTTTATTCCCCTGAATAATTGTTTAGTTATCCTATGTTTTCTTAGTCAGCAATCCATTTGCAGAGGCCTAATGCCGCCTATTGTGATTCATAGGCAGTGGTAGCGCTTAAACCATCAGGCGACGGTCAGGTGACCTTCCTTGCTTACTATGACATAAAAAGATATTATTTATTTATTTGGTTCATGGTAGGCCTTAGATGGTAGGTATGTAAATAATTTGTGTAATGTATCACCTGCATTAGTCCGCTCCTATTGGTCTTAGCGTGATGGTAGGTATATAGCGTTCCTTGACATATTATGGAAGTCTATCTAACGGTGAAACAATTTTTCAAATCGGACCCGCGGTTTCTGGTATTAGCGCGTTCAATTAAACAAACAAACTCTTCCGCTTTATAATATAAGTAGGTAGGTATAGATATTTGGATATTATGTAGACGTATTCCGATTAATGAATTGCATTGTGCATTGTATGTTTTGTATGTAAGTATGTATAGGTATTAGCTATTTCTAGCACTTCCTGTCGATCGAGTCTAAAGACTAAAGTATCGCAATCTAATATCCTATCTATTACAAAAATGCGATTACTCATCAGTTTGAAATGGTATAAGTACTTAATCAATAATTATAATTAATAGAGAGTACAAATAACAGTACTTCCTTATGAAAATAATAAATGTGAAGTGTCCTCAATGAATTGCGGCTGTTCTTTGTAAATAGATAAAGGACTGACTAAAAGATGAATAATTATTATATTGCAAATTTATAAATACATTGTAGTTATATCCTCAATATGCATGCAACAGTTACCTACGTGATTTCGATGCGTATAATTTACCAAAATTCCTGTGGAATTCCACAAGGAAGGTCGGTATATTAAATCCAATAGGTACATAAAAGTAATATTAACCAATACATATTACTCGTAAATACTTAATTCAAACAAAAATCTACATAAATAAAAATAAATAATACTTCACGATTGTCATGCTTATGAGGAAACCATGAAAACCTATGTATAACTTTCAGATACGTCCTAATGCATTCAGGCATACCTACACAAATGGCAAATGCAAGGAAAAACATTGAATATGCACGCTTTGCAATTTTATAATTTATAGATAGTTTTGTCATACTTACTACATAACTGTTTAATTAATTTCA
The DNA here is from genome assembly GCA_907164665.1 of Colias nastes. NCBI lineage: Eukaryota > Metazoa > Arthropoda > Insecta > Lepidoptera > Pieridae > Colias > Colias nastes. The sequence goes on along the minus strand of CAJQZM010029414.1, from coordinate 4,395 downwards.
TTCGTGATTCTTTACGAATTACAATTTAAAATTGCAATTTATGATTACACGGCTTAAACAAGGTGAGCACTGATCTGACGAAAAAAATTAAGTAAGTATAACTAATTGTTTTATAATTAATCACGGTTTCTATGATTTTCGGATTTTTTCTCACATGCGTGACTCTCCAGCGAAGTTTTGAAATAGTTATTTAGTATATTAAAGGATAAATTTTCTTCACGCTTATAAAGCCGCTAACAATACTCGTAATTATTTGAAAACCTCTGGACCGAAACTCTTTAATTTTAGTTTTTTTTTTTTAAGAATCCTTATCTACTGTCGTGTTATAATATATTTTCCTTATCCATTATTAATTTCTAAATTTACATACGTATAGGTACAGGTGGATATTATCTTAATTAGATGAAATATCATTTTTTTAATGTAAAATGTTGCATTGATATCATTTTAAAACAGCAACTACAGTGTTACCTACTCGCCGGCTCTTTTCTGTAAAAACTGCTTGCCTACCGGTGGTAAATAATTGTTTTTTTTCAGTATTTGGACGATTCAAAAGCGCTTCTAAACAAGTTTAGTTGAATAATTTGTTGAGTTTGAGTTTAAATATATTCATGATTTTTTTTTTCTTACGTTGTTTTCTAATATTCGAATTTACTAATTTCTTGTATTAAAATTTAAATAATAAATATCTACTCATTGATTTTTATACATTTCTTGTCTAATTATATCTACTATTATTATTAAAATATTATCATACCTATAGAGAATATTTTAATCCATTATAAACTTTCATTTTTTATTGAATGAGTTTTTACTGTTAAATACATCTAAATTAATGTATACTAACTAAATAATTTATTTATTTTTCATTACACTCATTACATAAAATTATAAACAAAAACATACCCGATATAGAGGCGAGTGAATATAAAACAGCGAATGCAAAATCCATGATCCACGCACCGCTGGTTCAAATCAAAAGGTAACAGAGCAATCAAGAGTTTTTTCACATGTCCAGAATCACTGAAGTTACGAATTACGATCCAAACCGCGCATTGTCAAGTGACGGACCGAGAGACTGTGAGACAACTGAGCAATACAACAGCTGATGTCGTGGGTTGGACGTGTATTTCACCCTGCCATGGCTATCGAAAGGGCAGCAGGTGCTTATGACACCGATTTTTCCCAACTCCCTCACGTTTGCACTTATATATAATTCATCGTGGAATCTTTAAAACAATGGATAATTTTTGTTGGCAGAATGGGGTATTATGGTTGTTAATGATGAATAAACAACTGAAATTCGTTAGTTAGAGGTACTGTTTTCATATGTACGTTAAATAGGAAAGGTATTGTAAAAAAATCTGTTACGATTTGAAAATGTCTCGGTAGGTACATATACTAAAATTTTATTTATTTGATTTGAAAATTTTGTTCTACCTAGTAACATTATTATCTATTAGGTATTAATATTAAATTTGCTAAATATACAGATGGGCGAATGTTTGTTACTGAATGGCAAGCTCTACACTTTTTTTGTTATTTTAATTTCGTCCTAGTTGCTCTTTTTTTTTAAATAAACGCATTCAATCAGTTATATGTTATAGAATTATTATTTATTAAATTTCTACGAAAAGTAAAGTAGTTATTGGACTATGAATTATTTAGTAGGAAGTCAAACTGTAGCCACAAATTTTTACGAAAGTAAGCTTAACCAAAATATTCCGTAGTCAAATATTTATCTTGTAGCATGAATGTAATTAATGTAATGCGGTGAAAAGATTCGATTAATTTTCTCCACATAAGAATTGGATATTTCTGATAAATGTAGAATGAACAAGAGTAGGACTATAGGCATCTGAAAATAAACAAAAAAAATACCCCATAGTTTTAGCCGATAAGTGGGAGAAGGTACCACGACCACGAGTGAAAATGATACAAATAATAGGACGGTACATATTTTATGTATGTTACATGTCATATTACTACTACCTACTACTGTGCTACTACTACCTATAGAGTTTCTTGTGGGCTGCTGTCTATCTGCTATCCGAACCGGTGATAAATAATTTCTTTTTGTATATTGACAATGCAGAATTTGCTTCCTAAAGAAGTTTTTTTTAATAAATATTTTTTTTTAGTTTTGTGTGGTTCAGGGATATAGGTAGGTAGGTTAGGTACCTAGATAATAATAATTATTTACCTACCTACCTACCTACTATTATTAAAGAATGCTTTCCAAATGTATTTAATGTTGTGAAGCTTTTGATTGAATTATTATTATCCATATTTAAAATGTAGACCATATCCCATAACCCGGATATTTTATGCCTACCTGTTATGTAGAGTAAATATTACTTATACTTTCACTAAAACTGTTCGCCTTAAGTAAACTAATAGTAAATTATAATGATATATGATTTTATCATAACGTTGAATGGTTATTACTAAGTAATTAGGTTTGTTATATTTTATTATGTACTTATAAACTTTAAACGAATAATTTTTTGTATCGCTCCGAATTTTGCCGCCGCGACTTGTCGTATCTCCAACTTTACTTATTCGTACAAAATATTAAAAAAATAATAGCAATTTCAATGATGCTAGTTAACTACTATAAAATAAATCTAATTTTAATGATAAATGTAACTAAGAAAATAATTTCATCTTCAAGCCGAAACAGATAAGAAGAAAAGAAGCAGAATTTCCAATAGGTATAATAATTAATTAGCGCAACTGCGCAAGCATTGTTTTAACTACAAGGTTCTTCAGTAAAATTTAATAACAATTATTTGATATTAATTGGACTATTGCAAAACACGATTACTGAAAAGAGTGAAAAGATAATACCAACATTTACGGATAATTCCTTAGTTTTATAACTGGAACAAAAAACTTATCACACCGACGCGGACGCTGCTCTCTATTAAATACATGATTAGTATTTTTTATTCGTGTAGTTTTTACCACGCCAGGTAGGTTTGTAGCCTGAGACTTGAGAGTCGTGTTAATAATTTATATTTGAGCGTCCAACGATGTTTATAATATATAAAACTTATAAAGGATGCTACAACATCTAAAAATTTTATTGGGTTTCTGTATTTGCACTTATATGCTAATTGCAAAGAATATTATGTACGTAACTTTCATAGTTTTTAATTGCCACTGCACGTAATTGTTATATCTACATATTTAACCCTAGAAGCCCAATCATATTTGTCTATAAAGCCCAATCATACGTAAAAATGACGTGTAAAAATAAAGTAGCTGTGTTTTTCTTATATTTAGTAGTATCCGAACTCATGATTCAGACATTAGATTTCGACGGCTATTTTATTCTCATATGTGCGTCTAATTAGAGAAAAGGAGAAGATAGAAGATAGAACCAAGCGGAAGACCTTTCAAAGGAAGAAAAAAAAACGTTCAAACCTATCCTAAATTTAAGAAAGAAGAATGTGGTCAGTTTAAATCATCTTATTTCATAATACCGGTTTTATTTT